>ML093550.1:26619-71536 GCA_003697995.1 Taxidea taxus jeffersonii
TATATATATATATATATATATACACCGCTTCTTCTTTATCCATTCATCTGTTGATGGACATCTAGGTTTTTTCCATAGTTTGGCTATTATGGACATTGCTGCTATAAACACTTGCCTGCATGTGCCCCTTCACTACATTTGTATCTTTAGGGTAAATGCCCAGTAGTGAGATTGCTGGGTCATAGGGTAGCTCTATTTTCAACTTTTTGAGGAACCTCCATGCTGTTTTCCAGAGTGGTTGCACCAGCTTGCATTCCCACCAACAGTGTAGGAGGGTTCCCCTTTCTCCACATCCTCGCCAGCACCTGTCATTTCCTGATTTGTTCATTTTAGCCATTCTGACTGGTGTGAGGTGGTATCTCATTGTGGTTTTGGTTTGTATTTCCCTGATTCCCAGTGATGTGGAGCACTTTCTCATGTGTCTATTGGCCATCTGGATGTCTTCTTTGCAGGAATGTCTGTTCCTGTCCTCTGCCCATTTCTTGATTATATTATTTGTTCTTTGGGTGTTGAGTTTGCTAAGCTCTTTATAGATTTTGGATACTAGCCCTTTATCTGATATGTCATTTGCAAATATCTTCTCCCATTCTGTCAGTTGTCTTTTGGTTTTGTTAACTGTTTCCCTTGCTGTGCAAAAGGTTTTGATCTTGATGAAGTCCCAATAGTTCATTTTTGCCCTTGCTTCCCTTGCCTTTGGCATTGTTCCTAGGAAGAAGTTGCTTCAGCTGAGGTCGAAGAGGTTGCTGCCTGTGTCCTCCTCAAGGATTTTGATGGATTCCTTTCTCACATTGAGTTCCTTCATCCATTTTGAGTCTATTTTCATGTGTGGTATAAAAAAATGGTCCAATTTCATTTTTCTGCATGTGGCTGTCCAATTTTCCCAACACCACTTGTTGAAGAGACTGTCTTTTTCCCATTGGACATTCTTTCCTGCTTTGTCGTAGATTAGTTGACCATAGAGTTGAGGGTCTATTTCTGGGCTCTCTATTCTGTTCCATTGATCTATGTGTCTGTTTTTGTGCCAGTACCATACTGTCTTGATGATGACAGCTTTGTAAAAGAGCTTGAAGTCCAGAATTGTGATGCCACCAACTTTGGCTTTTTTTTTCAATATTACTTTGGCTATTCGAGGTCTTTTCTGGTTCCATATAAATTTTAGGATTATTTGTTCCATTTATTTGAAAAAAATGGATGAGATTTTGATAGGGATTGCATTAAATGTGTATATTGCCTTAGGTAGCATAGACATTTTCACAATATTTGTTCTTCCAATCCATGAGCATGGAACATTTTCCCATTTCTTTGTGTCTTCCTCAATTTCTTTCATGAGTACTTTATAGTTTTCTGAATAGAGATTCTTTGCCTCTTTGGTTTGATTTATTACTAGGTATCTTATGGTTTCAGATACAATTGTAAATGGGATTGACTCCTTAATTTCTCTTTATTCTGTCTTGTTGGTGTAAAGAAATGCAACTGATTTCTGTGCATTGATTTTATATCCTGACACTTTACTGAATTCCTGTACAAGTTCTAGCACATTTGGAGTGGAGTCTTTTGGGTTTTCCACATACAGTATCATATCATCTACAAAGAGTGATAGTTTTCTTCTTGCCAATTTGGATGCCTTTAATTTCTTTTTTTGTCTGATTGCTGAGGCTAGGATGTCTAGTACTATGTTGAATAGCAGTGGTGATAATGGATATCCCTTAGGCAGGGAGAACTTCTAACAGTAATACTGATGTGACAAAATCTTAGCCAGTCAACAGAGAGCTATGTGCAAAGATGTTCCTTAGTGGAGTATTGGGCAGATATGCCAGGACCAGTATCAATATTATGCTCAGTCATGACTCTGAGCTGGCTGAGAATACCATGCAGTTGGACCAAAGGCTGAAAGAGACTTAAGATTCACCCAGCTATATAGATTATCAGCTCACTGTGCTACCTGCTGTTGAACACGTTCTCTCTCTTTTTTTAAGATTTATTTATTTGAGAATAATGTGTGTGCACGTGCAAGAGGGAGGTGGAAAGGGAGAGGGAAAGAACCTCAAGCAGACTCTGTGCTGAGTGCCAAGCTGGATGTGGGCTCAGTCTCCCGGCCCTAAGGTCCTGACCTCAGCCCACACCACGAGGCAGTTGCTTAATCAACTGAGCCACCCAGGTGCCCCTGAACAAGTTCTCTCTTGAAGAGAGATTCAAACAGCCCACCTCCATGACTGCCAAAGGTACATTTTGGAAACAAATTTGTTTTAAATTCATATATTTGATTACCCTCTTCTTTGTAACCTCAGTGAAAGAGTCTATTAGATGAATTAAAATGCAGTAATTACTGAAAAATACAATTACACATTGTTGGTCATCCATGCTGAAATCAATAAAGAAAATCTCTGCCAACACTGCAAACTTTTAGAGCTATCTGTGGCAGTGTTTAGAGATGAGGATAAAACTGAATACTAGTGATAAAAATAAGTTTGAATTAATATCCTAAAGGTAGATATGGTAGACATGCTTTCACAGTCCTATAGGAGCTTCTCAGTGGTAGTGAAAGCAGTCACACCAGCCAGATTATATGGACTCTCAAAGAATGGGTAAATGAAAACGTGAGTACATAAACCAGCCTATAACAGTGCTAGGCTGAGGCTTAGAGACAGTTACCTGTTACTCTCACTAGAGAAGCAGATTGTCCTCAAGGTTGGTGTGACCCACTTCCTGAGGACACACTAAGAAAGGTGGAGGAAGTAACAATACATTATTAGCACCAACATGTTTCTCACAGACTGTGGTCCTCATTTCCAAAAGCTTCTTTTCTGGCTTTTTAAAAAATATTCACAAATTAGAGCCAATCAGAGATGATGTGATTATAATTCTTCAAAAACAGGATCAGTCTATAACTAATTGAATAATTAAATGTTAACAATTACAAAGCATGCATAAGTGTACCACATAAAAAAGTATCCATCTAAGCATTACTTCATTACATGTACCATGGTAAAAAACCAACAATCAAAACCAGCAGCATGGGGACAACTGCGTGGCTCAGTTGGTTAAGATTTCAGTTCAGGTCATGATCTTAGGGTCATTAAATTAAGCCCCATGTCAGGTTCCATGCTCAGCAGGGAGTCTGCTTGGAATTCTCTCTCTCCCTCTCCCTCTGCCCCTCACCCTTGGCTCATGATCTCTCTCTCTCTCTCTAAATAAAATCCTTTTTTTAAAGATCTTACTTATTTACTTGTCAGAGAGAAAGAGAGACAGAGAGAGAGCGAGCCCACAAGTGGTGGGGGGAGTGGCAGGCAGAGGGAGAAAGAGGCTCCCCACTGACCGGGGAGCACAATGTGGGGCTCAATCCCAGGACCCTGGGATCATGACCTGAACTGAAGGCAGATGCTTAAATGACTGAGCCACCCAGGCATCCCTCTAAATACAATCTTAAAAAAAAAAGAAAAATAAAAGGAAAGGAAAGTAGCATACAAGTCTGTATATGTTATATGGAATCTTTTTCCTTTTAACATTATGCCTCTCCTTATCACATCTAGTCAACTTTAAATAGCATTTTAAAAGCATATGACTGCATACGTAGTCACTCACCAAGAATTTCCAAGTAGTCTTCCTAGTATTATCAATTTTTAACTCTTCAATTTCAGGACAAAAACCAATTGAAAGGTATTGAGGAGTTAAAGCTGAGGCAGTCGACCCCAGGCACTAGTAAAGCTCAAGGGAAAGTCTTTATTTGCTCAGAGCTCCATGGCTTTTGAGAGGCTTTCTTGTTGTTGTTCTTGTCATTGCTGTTGTTGTTATTTTATTTAATTTTGTTTTGTTTTTGAGAAAGTGTATAATAGAGAAGTGGGCCTTTAGGCAATTTCTCTGGAGAATAATAATCACATATATTCTTAAAGAAAAATGAGTGTCTTCCCCTTCCCTGTCACAACTCAGAAAAAATCTTTTATTATGCTCATTACAAGTGAAAACAGAACTCTGAAGAACGAATACAGAAAATACACCATCTTGCCTTTCTAATATTCTAAGTTACTCATTAGAAAAATACTACCGTAATTCAGTTAATTACATTGTCAATTGTGTACATGATTCTCCTTTGTTGTTTATAATAACTTAGAAAATGTCTGTATTCAGAAAGCTGGGTAATAAGGATGTTGAGAGGGATTACAATTCTATAGCAACAGTCCAATTGATTATACAGAATTTTTGTGCAATATTGATATCATTAATAAGTTTTCCAGTGTTCTTGCCTATTTTTTCTACATTAGATATCTGATAACCAATTGACTAGCCGAGACACTGGAGATAAGTCTATACTTAGTTATTTTATTTATATGTAACAGAGCAAAATATAAACAGCTATTTATGGTTACTGCTTCATCAATTCTGAAAATAAATTTGTAAAGTCATATGTGCATGGTGTAACTCTTCCATTTTTGTTGTGTTCAGTAATATACCCAGAACATTCCAGTGATTAAGGGCTTGCCATATCACATTACTCGTGATGAGCAACATCTCTTATTCAGTGATAAGCAACAAATTCTTTCCATGTTTACTCATGTCATTTTCTAATCATAAAGATCCCATAGATGCAGAATGAACAAATCCTTGGTGGCAGAAGGAAAATAGTAGAATGATAAAAGGAAGGTCATAAAGATGTCTGACAAGAAAATGAAGTGGAAGGGGGACCATCCAGCTTTGAATAATCAGTTTACCACTCCCTGTTCAGAAAGGTCCAAGTACTAGTACTGTCCAGAGACTCAAGAATTCTCCACATACATGTGGCCTTTCTTTAAGTCAGCAACCACAAGCTCTTAGTAAATATCTATCATATACTTGGCTTTGAATTTAGTACTATATGGGATACAAACATACACAAAAGTCTGACGGTCAAGGCGTTTATAATATACCCATGACTAACACACTAGTACCATGCATTCAAACCTAATGAGTGGCACTAATCTAATGGTAAAAGTAGTTTGACAGACTTGGTAGGGTTGAAGTGATTTTAAGGACTAGGTAGAGCATGTGGTGGGCCATAAGTGTTGGCCATGATTTTGTGAGATGAAAGAAAAAACAACTTCAAGCATAGGAAATAAACACACAGAGTTAGGTTGACATTAGATATCTTGCTAGAGATAATCCTCAGACTTTTAGTACAATTCATAAATATGGCTTATTGGACAGAATGTGGATAAACATTTTAGGAAACAGGAAGGAGAGCAATAAATGGTTTCTACAAAGGAAAAGAAAAAGACAAACACTAAATGAGAGGCTCACTGATATAAAGCAGTGAGAGAAAAATGGATACTCAATATAGGGCAGAAGAAATAAAGGCCATATATGCATGACTTGTGTGTTTGAGCACTGTGCTAAATGTCTTATTTAAAATCCAATTGCTGGGGTGCCTGGGTGTCTCAGTGGGTTAAGCCGCTGCCTTCTGCTCAAGTCATGATCTCAGGGTCCTGGGATTGAGCCCCACATCGAGCTCTCTGCTCAGCAGGGAACCTGCTTCCTCCTATCTCTCTGCCTGCCTTTCTGCCTATTTGTGATCTCTCTCTGTCAAATAAATAAATAAAATCTTTAAAAAAATAATAAAAAAATAAAATAAAATCCAATTGCCTTGGGCATCAGATATCCACGATGGTATCCCAACAAATTGTCTTAATATTCCAGTCACCAAAACCAGGCTATAACTTTGGACATGATTCTTATTAAAGACTGGGTGATAACGGGAGAGAATTCTTGAACAGTAAGTGACTAACTATACTGTGATACTGAGTAGCCTGAATCTTAAAAGCTATTTACTCTGGCTTGCCTTCCCATGTCCAGAGGCAATCTAGACTTCACCCCCAAAACTCTCCTGACATCTCCAAGTCTCAGAAATTTCTCTGTCCTGATTGAGGTACCCATTCAAAGATTTTTATATTTTTAGAAATGTTGAAAATCATTTCCTTCAGGAAGCAAATTTCAGGCAAGTGATTGTCTACCATTATCTCAGTAAATTTCCATATCAAATCTTCATAGTTTTGATCCATCTAAGGCAATGACTCCTGCCCATCTCTCCAGGCTCTTGAGCTTTTAGAGAATTCATCTCTTTGGACAAGTCTGGCAGTCACTACTGCCTATTGACCAGACAATCAAGCTGCTTTATCCTTCTGTGCCATCGGGCATATTGGTATGCTGTTTCTCTGCCTTTTCTAAAGAATCAGTTTACGCATCACCTCCATGGTGAAATTTAGCTTAACACTGCAGAGGAGACAATTTCTTTTCCTTCTTTTAAAAAAGCTCTAGTGTTATTCTGTGTCAGTCACTATTTTAGGAACTGGAAATATAGTGTGAACAAAACAGGTAAGGTCTCTCTGTGTCCTCCAAACTGAGCATCCATTCTGAGAATTTGAGACATAAGAGCTCTTTCATCAGTATTTCATGTATGTACCATGCACACATTTCCAAAAGTACATTGTTGTTTATTTTTTGTTTCTATATCTCTTTTTCACTGTATTATAAGCAGCTTAAGAGCAAAGACCGGCTGCCACCTGAGAATCTCCAGAATCTCTTGTGCCTAACAAAGAGCCGGAACTTTACTTCTGTTATTCAACACCAAAGGACAGTGCTGTCATGAGTCAATGACGGTGGAATCATGTTTAACAAATTGACTTTTCACATATCAGAAGGCTTTTTAACATTATTATTGTCGTCATTTATGATAACGTCTTTTAGGAAAACAGCTCAACTGATAAATAAGTTTGATTGATAAACAATTGATCCCCTAAACCCAACACTGAAGAGTTTTTTATTTTTCTTCTAAAAATACTTCCCTCTAAAAGTTTCTCTAAAAATACTTCATTCCCTCTAAAAATACTACATGAGTTGTATAAATAGCATAAATCTTTTCCTAAATGACTTCTTAATTTATATTTATTAGCTTCAATTCTATCCTTGCTCTCAAGTATTTTTCATTGTAAATATTCGTATAGAGATTTGGTGGGAAAGGGTGTTGGTGGTGGTTTTTCACTCATTTCTGTTGTTTTGCTTACTTTCTAACACAGTCTGTGGTTCACCTCTGAAAACTGGGTAATGACCTAGAGAGAACAAAGAACATCAGTAATCCTATGATGTGTGCATTCTTTATCTTTTTTTTTTTTTAATTTTTCAGTCTAACTCAAGAGTTCCTGCTCACCTCTCCTCTAAGATTTGGATCTGTAGCCTTTGCAAACTTCTATATTTTAGTTTATATCCCCTAACTTCTGAAAGAAAAAAAAAAGTGACTTTATTCAATTGTATCTCCACCAATTTTCCATAAGCTGTCACTTTCAGCTGCAGAGTTAAAAATGTTCTGTGGGGATGATGGCAGCTTCTTCTACACATCCCCTTTTCTCTCACACAGGTAGGGGCCAAAAGCACTGTGCAAAAAATAGAGAAAGATTTTAAGACATTATTTTTCTGGGACAACATGACTGAAGTCACTTTGTATTCTTTCTAGTCAACTTACAACTTTATATTGCAATCTATGCTTACTATTTCTTGATATTCTAATATATTGAATATGACATAGATCCTTAACTAAAAATAAGTACTTCTGTCTACCACTCCTTTGTAACTTCTAGAAATCTCAATAATGAGGCTGTATCTTCTTGTCAAATATCACCCCTTCATTGTTGAGACATTTCACTGTACCTTCTAGCTTCCTGAAATCGTTCCTAGTGCATTTAATCCAAACCACCAAACACTTACTATGAGAGCCATGTTGTCTCAGTCAAAATGCAATCAAAATGTAGCTGTCTCGGATCAAATTCTCTAATTGTTAGACTAGTAATTGTCTATTTCAACTAATAACTTGCATTCAAGATTCCATATGTAACTTTCACTGGTAAACCTTTGGCAGATCAGCCTCACTTGTCAATACTATATGGTTGTCTTCATCACACACTAATTGCAATTTCATTTTTACTTTAAAGCAACTTCAATTCATTTGTTTACCTTGAATATCAATATGGTATTTTTTTATATGACAGAAATGTAATTTCCTGTCTTCTTCTTGACCTAGCTGCTGTGATCTACCACTTCCACTAGCTGAACAGGGCTGTGCTTCTTCCACCTCCATGAGCAACACTTAGAATTCTGTCTTAATCTTTTATTTTAAAATATTAAAGAGATGTCAATCCTCTCAACAATCATATAAAGGAATTATGGGGATAGCAACTGTCTCATACTTTAAATAGGAGGATCCTGGGTTATAGATAAAAGTGTGCACTCTTTATACAAATAAGTCAGTGGTTGGTCTGGGAAATGAGCCCAGGGAATTTGTTTCCCATGTTAGCATATCAGTCAATAGACTACTTTTTATTTTCACTTAAAATAAAATCATAGTACTAGAAGAGCCTTGTTTCAGTTATGTTCTAGACAGAATTCTATAAACACTATGCTGAAGGAAAGGTTAATTTCATAAATGCTTATAGAGGAATTATTTGTAATATGACTCCACGATTTTTTTTTAAATGTTAGAGTCATCAAGCTGTAATTGTGTGTCTCAAATTAGAATTTAGACTAACCAGGAAAAATGCCATGGACTTCTGGTAGGGAACGATTACCATTGTGATATTCATAAAAGCTTTCTTTGACCATGCTATCCAGGTCCAAAGCTATCTTGTTCCTAAGTTGTCATTTAATTATTAGTTCATTCAATAATTTTCACTCAACAGATATTATGTGTTTGTTCCCAATAAAAAACTTAGACATTATTCTTTTCACACAGCTTACAATCTTTCAGAGAAGACAGAAGCAATTATTTGCAGCATGTTAACTATTGTGTTAGAAAATGTACAGAGCTCAATAGGAGGATTTGGTCAGGGCAACTCTATAAGATTTCAGAACTTTTTTAAAGGAAGCAATATCTAGAAGTAGGACTTGAAGGGGAAAAAAAGAGAGAGAGGGAGAGAGAGATAATCCAGTCAAATAGGAGATATGGTAGTTGAAGAATATTGCAGGTATAACATGTACAACGCCACAGATAAAAGACATCATAGTACATGACATGATCTATAACAAGTTCATCATGGGTGGAGTGCAAGAATGGAAAGTGACAGAGATGGGGCCAAAAAAAGATCCAAGGCCATCTGTTTTGGGAAACAAAATAGAGCAGAGATCAACAAACTTTCTGTAAAGAGCCAGGTAATAAATACCTTAGGCTTTTTGGGCATGTACTCTCTTACCTTAAGCAACTCTTATTGCAGAGCTAAAGCAACCTGAGACAATATATAAATGAATATAATTCATTGCATATACAGATCAATTTCTAGAAAATTGACATCCAAAAAATAATCTTCTGGCCCATGAACACAAATGTATCTCTTCATTTTTTTCATTCTCTATTTCACTCAGCAGGGTTTTCTAGTCTTTCTCTCTTTTGGTCTTGCCCTTTTTTGTCAGATTAATCTCTAAGTATTTCATATTTTAGATACCATTACAAATGCTATTACTTTACTTAATATTCTTATTTTGCATTATGTGTACGTAGAAACATAATTAATTTTTAGATACAGATCTTTTATCCTGCAACATTGTTAAACTCATTAGTTACAGTAGTTTGAATTGGTTCCATAAAATATCCTACCAAGATAGTTATATTTTATACAAATAAAATCACTTTCTTTTAAATCTGAATTTATTATTATTATTATTATTATTTTTTGCTTACCATATTGTACTGGCTAAAACCTGGAGTGTAATGTTGATTAGGAGTGGTGGGATTGAATATCTTTACCATTTTTTTCATCTTAGGAGGATATCATTTAATCTTTCACCATCAAGTATGAGGTTCAGTGAAGGTTTTTTATAAAAGACTTTCATCAAGTTAAGGATTTTCCCTCCTGTGCATTAATTTGATGTGTGGCTATGGTGCCAGGATTTTGGTCAAACACCAGCCTAGAAGTTATTATGAATATATTTTTTAGATGTGATTCACATTTAAATCAGTAGACATCCCGAGTAGACAGATCACCGTCTTTAATGTGGGGAGCAGGCGTATCATCTAATCAATTAAAGGCCTTAAAAGAAAAGATGCAAGTCCTCCAGAGAGAAAGGAATTCTGCCCCCAGACTGCCTTCAGACTCAAGACTGCAATATCAACTCTCCCCTAGGTTTTCAGCCTACCAGACTGCTCTGCAGTTTTCGAACTGGCCACCCCCTTCAATTGCATGAGTTAGTTTTTTCAAAATAAATGTCTTTTCTCTCCCTTCCTCTTCCCTCTCTCCCTCATCTTCATTTCCCTCCTCTTCCCCAGAAAGATAAATGGTAGATAGATAATAGATAGATAGATAGATAATCTTATTGGTTATATTTTTCTGTAGAATAATAATATACCTTCTATTTCTAATCTGCTAAATGTTTCTAACAGGAATGGATTTACCAAAAGTTTTATCAAACATTTTTTCTGTATGTATTGAGATGATTATATGGTTTTTCTACTTAGTTTGTTCATGTGGTGAATCATATTTTCACTGATTTTCAAATGTTAAATCAGATTTATATAACTGGAACAAACTGCAGTTGGGCATAATATTTATCATTTGTATGTATCACATTTCATTGGCTAAAATTTTGTCAATAAATTTTACACCTGTGTTCAGGAAGGGCATCAGTCTACAATTTTCTTTCCTAGTAGTACATTTGTCTGCTTTTGGTGTCAGACAAAATGCTGGCCTCAAAGAATAAATTGGAAAATATTCCTTCCTCTTCAATATTCTGGAAGAGTTTATGTAACCATACTAAATTTATTCATTGGTTCTAGCAGACTTTGTTTTTTGTTTTTGTTTCCTTATGTACAATGCATAGGATTTTTGAAGTATTCATGTCATCTTCCAATAAAAGTTTTATTTCTTACTTACTAATCTTACTGCTTTTCTTTTTCTTCTGGCCTTATTTTAGTAGCTAGGACTTTAATTTCAATGGTGAAAAGAAAAGTGGTGGCAGTAATAAGACTCTCCCCAATTTTAGACAAATTTTTCAGTCTTTTACCATTACATATGATGTTAATTGTAGGATTTTCATATATGTCCTCATCAGGTTAGGGATCTCTTTCTGTATTCCTAGTTTTGGGGGAGTTTTTGTTTGTTTGTTTGTTTAAATCATGAATCAGTGTTTAATCTTCTCACATAATTTTTATGCATCCTCAATGATCCTATTTCTTTCCTACATTTTTTCTGTTAATGTGTTGAAATTACAATGATTGATTTCAAAGTTGCTTTCCAACCTTTCCAACCTTACATTATGGAATGAACTGTACTTGGTCAGCATTCATTTCCTTTGTTATATGTTGCTGCATATGATTTCCTCATTGCTAGTGCTGCCATAACAAAAGACACAAAATGAGTGGCTTAAACAACAGAAATGCATTGTCTCAGAGTTCTGGAAACTAGAATTTAGCAACATTTAAATGGCAAATTCTGGTTCCTGAGCAAAAGACAGCTGTTGAAATCTCTTCTCGTTTCCTAGATCTCCCAGCTTCTGCTTGCCTCTTGGTACTTTGGAGCCTTGCTTATCATATGCATATTTTAGGAAACATTTAAAGAGTTGAAGATGATATGTACACAGAACTGTCCATGCAGAATTTGGAGGTGGGCATCCTTTCTCTGAGCTTCTCCCTTTCTAAGAATTTTCCCTTCACTATCTATCTACTCCCATCTTTTTCACCCTCTGTCTTTTCAGTCCATAAAATTAGATTTGTATTGAATTCTATTACTTGGTATGTCCCAGGACACTGGAAAGCATCCTCTGTGGGGAAAACCAAAAATTAAAGAGTATCATTTTGTTTACTTCCTTTCTTTTAAAAACTGTGTCTTATAGAGTTTCTGATGTTTTTAATTCCTTTTACTATCTTTAAAACGTTTTTTAAAATTCCAGTTATAATAGCTGTCAACAGGAGAATTGCTTTAATAAAATTTAATGTTACTGGAATGGGAACTCTAACCAATGTTCTTTAAGTTAAAAAAGTTTTTTAATGCAACCTCCCTTAATTCCTATGTATTAATTCTTTATTTATTAAAATAAATGTAATACATTTAATTTTGTTTAATTTTAAAGTTTGCTTTTATAAAATTCATAATTTTATAACATAAATCAAAATAAGTTTTTTAAAATAACATTCTATACTAGTAATGAGGCTAAACTATATGCCTGATGTTTTAATGTGATCCCATTATTTCAACATAATAACATAATTTAACAAATATTAACATAATGCTTTAACACAAATCCTTCATTCTTAACATCATTTAAAACATAATTAGGGAAATAGAGGAATATAGGGGAAGACAAGAAAAAATAAAATAAAATAAAGGCAGGGAAGCAAACCTTAAGACTTTTAATCACAGGAAACAAACTAAGCATTGCTGGAGGGGAGGTGGGTGAGGGGATGGATAATTGGGTGATAGGCATTAAGGATGGCATGTGATGTGCTGAGCACTCGATGTTATATGCAACTAATGAATCACTAAATTCTACCCCTGAAACTAATAATACAGTATATGCTAACTAAATTGAATTTAAATAATTTTTTTCAAAAAAAATCATAATTACAGGCACATGGGTGGTTCAGTTGGTTAATTGTCAGACTCATGATTTCAGCTCATGTCATGTTTTCAGGGTTGTGAGATCAAGCCCTGCATCAGGCTCTACACACAGCATGGAATCTCTTGAAATTCTCTCTTCTTTTCACCCTACCTATCCCCCCACTTATACATAGTCTCTAAATAAACAAATAAAATCTTTAAAAAACAATCCCCCCCAAAATTTCAAAATAGTATATGTGAGAAACTCCTCACCCTGCCCAAGTTTTCATTGTCTTTGGCATCCCTCATTTATTTTCCATAATCTTATCTCTTATGTCATCTATTGGTTCTTCTGCTCCTTCTATTCTCATTGTGATTATATCCAGTCAATTTTGCATCTCACTTATAGCATTTTTTTTATTTCAGGTGACTAGTTTTTATGTCTTTTATTTCTGCAGCCAGGGTTTCTCTGGATTCTTCTATGTTTCTTTCAAGCCCACCTAGTATTCTTATGACTATTATCGTCAATTCTTGTTCAGATATATTGTTTATATTTGTTTTGAGCAAATTCCTGGCTGTGATTTCTTCTTCCTCTTTTTTGAGGGAGAATTCCTCTATCTTGTCATCATGCCTAGGTTTCTGTCTTTTGTGCGCTATGAAAGCTTGTTTTGTTTCCTGCGCCTATAGTAGTACTATATTGAGAAGGAATTATACACTATCCAGAGCCTGGCACTTCAGGAAGGCTTTCTAGTGTATGCTGTGTGCACTCTGTTGCTGTGTTTTGGCTGCTCTTTCTCACACATTTGTCCTCTGCAGAGTTCTTCCTTGCTAACAATGAGGAGTGTTTGGACCTTTAACTAGGTTTGTTTTGATTTGTTTATTAAAAAACCTAAACAACCGGGCTCCTTGCTCGGCAGGGAGCCTGCTTCTCCCTCTGCCTCTGCCTGCCTCTCTGTCTGCCTGTGCTCGCTCTCTCTCTCTCTAACAAATAAATAAATTAAAAAAAAATCTTTAAAAAAAACCTAAACAACAACAAGAAGAAAGTCCTGATCCAAGAAAAAAGGAACAAGAAAACAAACAGACAAATGACAAACAAAAAAGTATATACTTATTCCAAGGAAAAAAGAAAGAATGTGGAAGGGGGAATCTGATTTTAAAAAAATGAGAAAAGTAAACAAATAAACAAGCCAACAAATGAACAAAAAACTATAAGCCTGATGTAAAAAAAAATAAATTTAAAATGTTTCAAAAAATAAATAAAAATTAAAAACAAAAACAAAAACAAGTCTGGTCCCATTTCCACTAGAATGAAGCTGACATTTTGGAGCACTCTATGATCAGTAGTCTTGATGCATGTGGAAGGCCTGCATTGTTCTTTTCAGGGAAAGGCCTACTGTACTGGCCCACAGTCAAACCTGCTTTAATAAAGATGCATCTGTCTATCACAGAGGTGAGGAGTTTGGTGTAAGTGACTCTGACCTCTACTGGATGTCTGTGTTTCTCTCTGAAGTACTACCATGCTGGAAGGGAACTTGTGACCCCCACTCTTAAGGAGGCCCTCACAGAAAAGTGAACAGTCTCCTCTGTTTCCTAGGCTTTCCTGGAGGTGAGCCTTACAGCACTGCACCTGGAATCTTTCTGTCCTGGAAAAATGTAGCATGCCTTCATGAGTGCCCAGAGTCTATGGTGAAGCACAACAAAAAGCTGTGACCAGGTTATCTGCCCTCTTAGTGTGCTTCTATCCCCTGCTGTTGAACAACCACTCAATGGCACCTGTAGGTGCACCTTAGGCAATATATTCTCTTTCAAATGTACTCCAGGAATAGGAACATTCTCTCCCTGTGTGACCCAGGTGACCCCCACACTATGGCATCTTTCTGGAACCCTATGCATAGCCACACTACTATCTCCCAATTTCTCCCGCTTTCCCTGACTTCTCTGTGTGAAAAGTCTCCCTCTCCTCCAAGGCACTACAGCTTTTCTCTCTCCCAAGTCATATCTCCAAACCTAGCATCTGCCATGTTTTCTCCAAATTGTGAAGTTTCTTTTCTTAATGCTCAGATCAATTTCCTAGTTGTTCAAAATGATTTGAGGTTGATCTAGCTGTGTTCAAGGGATGAGGCAAGCCCAGTGTCCCCCTACTACTCTGCCATCTTAATTTCTCCCATTCCATTCCCATAGAAATTAAAAAGAGGCCAGGCTGATGCCACTTTGTGCTGAACACAAAAGATGGAAAAATGCCTAGATGTAATTCCTGACCTCAAAAATACATGATTATTTACTAATTCATTCTCCTTCTTCAAATTTCTCATGTCTACCCCTTCCTCCACCTTCTCATTGCCAAGTCTCTGATAACACCTTATAACACCTCTAATACATAATGACCTCTTGAGAGGTACAGCATGATAGTGGACAGAACATAAACTTTGATTTCAGAGAGACCTGAAATCAAATCTTAACTTTAACATTTATGAAATATATGTTATTAAAGTAATTATTTCAAACCCAGGGTTTAATTTTTTCATTTGTAATATATGAAAATTAGCAAATACATTAAAGTGTTTTTGCAGGGAGTAGATGAAATAACATTTGTGAAAACCTCCTTCAGAATTATCAAAGCTAAGTAAGACTTCATTTTTTATCCTTCCACCTGCATTGGGAAAATGTATGTAAGCATATTTTACAAACTGTAAATTAATCTATAATTTTCATCTTATTTTGAATCTATCATGTATACTGCAGATAGATTAATCTTAATTTTTCTGTATGTCCTAAAAGCCTTGATAAGTTTTCACTTTCTTTCCTAAGATGGTCTGGTATTTCTGCCTAACTTTCAAGGTTACCAAAAGTTGCTCACATCATCATTTTCTAGTCATTTTCAATTACTTACAGAAATCTGCTATAATCTGCAGGTCCTTTCTGTGCAAGGACTTCAGCTAGATAGACAAACATGAAGATTCTCTCATTTCTAACCCTTTGATTTTACTTCCAGGACTTCCGGCCTCCAGAACTGTACCATGCAGTCTATGATATATTGTTATGGCCACTTGGCAAACTAATACAGGTAGTTTTTAATCTTTGTTAATGTTCCCATAAAAACAGATGGGCACTCAGAGCAGCAAAATAAAAAACTATGGAAAACCTCTACATCAGTACTGGGTAAAAAGTTTACCTCATGGGGGCATCTGGGTGGCTCAGTGGGTTAAAGCCTCTGCCTTTGGCTCAGGTCATGATCCCAGGATCCTGGGATTGAGCCCCACATCGGGCTCTCTGCTCTGTGGGGAGCCTGCTTCCTTCTCTCTCTCTGCCTGCCTCTCTGCCTCCTTGTGTTCTCTGTCAGTCAAATAAATAAATAAAATAAAACAAATAAATAAAATCTTTGAAAGTTTACCTCATGAACCTAAAATGTTAATGGGTAAAAATGCATACCTCAAGAACAAAACCCAAATAGTTCTGCTTCTGTTCTAATGCAGGAGGAAGTAGAGGAAAAGCACAGGAACTTCTGTGAGCCATGTGAGTTAGAGAATCCTCAAATAGCCAAGCTCTGCAAGGTTTGGAAAGAAAATATGGGAACAGTAACTGATTTGGAAAAGGATTTGACAGGGCCCAGTTTGTGAGTACAATGTAGGAAAACATGGCAAGGTCAAATGGTATTGGAGTAGTCTGAGTCCTTTGAACTCTACTTAAAAAACAAACAAACAAACAAAATAGAAGAATCAAAGCTTCTTCTAAAACCTTCTGGGGAACAGAATCCAAATTTATCAGGACATGGGAAAGAAGTGGGAGGGACAAAGCAAAAAATGATCATCCAATGTTGGAGAGGAGGAAAAAAACCATAATATCTCAGAGAGTATCAATACGTTTTTTAACACTTCACTAAACTAACAGAAGAGGGAGGTCTAGAACTATAAAGTTAGGAAATATAATATTATCCTTCTTCTTTCCCAATAATAGAAAAAAAGTAATCTCAAGCATGAGCAATGAAAATGATTATAGTCAAATCGCAGATGAAATTATTATAATAAAACTGAGATTAAAGTTAAAGTTTATGTCCCCAAAGACAATGAAGGTGCACTATAAGCTATGAATTAAGAGCTTAATAATCACACACAGTTACAGATGTGATTACTGGACAAAAATATTGTTTGAAAGATTGCTGACAAAACATAGAATTATAAATAAAAGAAAAAATCACTTTGGAAATAAAGACTAAACTAGAAGGGACATGCACACCAGCAAAAATGATGACTTAAAGAGAAGAGAGAGAAGAACTGATGTTTAAAAATCAAAATAAAATGGAGACAAAAAGAGATTAAAAAAAAAATGATTGGTATCACTGGAAGACAGCCAAGATCCAACATATGAAAATTAAGACCATGAAACAGAACAAATACTAAAAACACAATTCAAAACACTTTCCTGGTTTAAAAAAAAAAAAAAAAAGGAGTTGAAAATATACTGATGGGCACACTGTATATGTGGATAAATGATCCAGAACAGGAAATGCCCAGATCCATTTAGGCAAACTATTAAATTTTGAGAAAAAGGTGGAGTGAGTGGATGGGGGAGAGAAGAGTTAAGTGTCTAGACAAAAACATCAAAATATTTAAAGGGAAAGCAAACTAGACAGATTTTTGACACCCAGCATTTTATGTCAGAAGACAACAAAGAAACATATTTGAGAAAAAGAAAGAAATAAAATAAAGTATAAAAAGAAGTATAATCCAATGAGTTTTATATGTATTTTATATAACCCAATGAGCAAAATAGCAAACATACATAAAAACACACTGCACATATAAGCAAAAAGGCAACCAACTATTAGGAATATTTAGAACCCTGAAAATATTGCTTACAGAAGCATTTCTGAGAGAACCCATTAAAGTAACCCTTCAGGGCCACAACAGTGTCATGTACTCCATTAATCTTTGCTGTAACACATGTGCCTGCCAAATGCATCATTTCTAGCACCTTATTTTTTTTTAAAGGCAACTACTCAGGTACTCAGAGTCAAGATGGCGGAGGAGTAGCAGACTGAGATGACATCAGGTTGCAGGAGTTCGGCTAGATAGTTATCAACCATTCCAAACACCTACAAACCCAACAGGAGATTGAAGAGAAGAGCAGCAATTCTAGGAACAGAAAATAGACCACTTTCTGAAAGGTAGGACCTGCAGAGAAGTGAATCCTAAGCAACAGGAAGACAGACCACAGGGGAGGGGCTGGCTCCTGACAAGTAGTGGAGCAAGGGAGCACAAAATTTGAGCTTTTAAAAGTCTGCACCACTGAAGGACATCACTCCAGAGGCTAAGTGGGGGTGGAGCCCTCATGCGCACAGTGTGGTCTCAGGTCCCACAGGGTCACAGAAGGATTGGAAGTGTATGAGTGTAGCAGAGCTTGCAGGTATCAGAGCAGGGAAGCCAGTTACAGAGATGGAGCTGAGAAGTGAGCTCTAAACTCATGGTTACCTTAAATGGTGACCTGCAGCACAGTCAAACCACAGCTCTTTGAGCAGGGACCCCACAAGTGGCAGATCTGGGGAGACCCACCTTAATCCACCGGAAGAGCAGAGCAGCAGGAATCTGCTGGGTTTGGAGACTCCAAGTGGGGCTGTGTGCCAGAGACAGAAATGCTCGGTCACAGGCTGAGTGAAACAAGAGCACGACCAGAGACCAGTGAGACAGGAGTGATTGAGCACTTTTTCCAAGGGCGCACTGAGGAGTGGGGCCCCAAGCCCTTGACTCCTCCTGGCCAGAGATTGGGAGGCCACCATCTTCATTCCTATCCTTCAGAGCTCTACAGAAAGCGTGGAGGGAACAAAAGCTCCTGAAAGCAAACCTGAGCAGATTACTTAGCCTGGCCCCTGGCAAGGGTGGCACAATTCTGCCTTGGACAAAGATATTTGAGAATCACTACAAGAGGCCCCTCCACCAGAAGATCAGAAAGATTATCCAGCCAAAACCAAGTTTACTGATCAAGGAGAACAAGAGAATTCCAGAGGAGGGAAAAGCAAAACATGGAATTCATGGCTTTCTCCCCATGATTCTTTAGGCTTTAAAGGTAATTAATTTTTTTTAATTTTATTTTTTTTAATTCTAGTATTTTTTTATCTTTTCCTCTTTCCTCTTTTAATGTTTTTTAACTAGTTTGTCTTAACAATATCTTTCTTAAAAGATCTTTTTAACCTTCATTATTATAGTCATATTTTATCATTCATTGTATCTAAATTTATTTTTTGCATACATAGGGGTTTTTTCTTCTAAAAATTTTGGGATACAAATTCTTCTAATAGATCAAAACAGGCCCCAAATCTAGCACAGGGCTTTGTTCTAGTCTCCAGCCTGAGCAAATTCTCTCTACTTTCTTTTTCCAACCAACTTATCTTATCAATTCCCTCCTTAGATTTTATTTAAATTTTCATCTTTACAGTCATATTCTATGCATTCATCATGTTTACTGTATTTATATATATAAGTTTACCCTTATATATATATATATATAAGCCTTCATCATATTTACCATATACATATATATATATATATATATATATAGTTTTTCTTTCCTTAAAAATTTGGGGGGTAGTTTCTTCTAAGAGACCAAAGTACACCAAAATCAAGTGGGTGGGTCTGATCTATTCACCAGTCTAATATATATATTATATATAGTATATATTTTTAATTTTATATTTTAATTTTTAATATATATTTTAATATATATTTTAATTTTTTAAATATTTTTAAATATATAAAAAATTTCTTTTTACCCCTTTTCTTCTCCCCCCAATTTAGGGTCTCTTCTGATTTGGTTAGTGTACATTTTCTGGAGTCTTTGCCACTCTTTTTGTATTTTATTTTGTATTTAGTATTTTATTCTCTCATTCATATATTCTTATCTGGATAAAATGACAAGGTGGAAAAACTCACCACAGAAAAAGAACAAGAGGCAGTACTGAAGGCTAGGGACCTAATCTATATGGACGTTGGTAATATGTCAGATCTAGAGTTCAGAATGATGATTCTCAAGGTGCTAGCTGGACTCAAAAAAGGCATGGAACATATTAGAGAAACCCTGCTTGTAGAATAAAAGCTATTTTTGGAGAAATAAAATAACTAAAATCTAAGCAAGCTGAAATAAAAAAAACCATTAATGAGGTGCAGTAAAAAATGAAGGCTCTTACTGCTAGGATAAATGAAGAAGAAGAGAGAATTAGTGATATAGAAGACCAAATAATGGAGAATAAAGAAGCTGAGCAAAAGAGAGACAAACAAATACTGGACCATGAGGGGATAATTTGAGAGATTAGTGATACCATAAGATGAAACAATAGTAGAATAATTGGGATTCCAGAAGAAGAAGGAAGAGAGAGGGGAGCAGAAGGTATATCAGAGAGAATTATTGGAGAGAATTTCCCTAATATGGCTAAGGGAACAAGCATCAAAATCCAGGAGGTGAAGAGAATCCCCCTCAAAATCAATAAGAATAGGTTCACACCCCATCATCTAACAGTAAAATTTACAATTCTTAGCAACAAAGACAAAATCCTGAAAGCAGCCTGGGAAAAGAAGTCTGTAACATACAATGGTAAAAATATTAGATTCGCAGTGGACTTATCTACAGAGACCTGGCAGGCCAGAAAGAACCGGCATGATATACTCAGAGCACTAAACGAGAAAAACATGCAGCCAAGAATACTATATCCAGCTAGGTTATCGTTGAAAATAGAAGGAGAGATAAAAAGCTTCCAGGACAAACAAAAACTAAAAGAATTTGTAAACACCAAACCAGCAAACCAGTTCTACAGGACATATTGAAAGGGGGCCTCTAAACAAAGAGAGACCCTAAAAGTAGTAGATCAGAAAGGAACAGAGACAATATACAGTAATAGTCGCCTAACAGGCAATACAATGGCAGTAAATTCATATCTTTCAATAGTTACCCTGAATGTAAATGGGCTAAATGGCCTAATCAAAAGACACAAGGTATCAGAATGGATAAAAAAAAAAAAAAAAATCAATATGCTGTCTGCAAGAAACTCATTTTAGACCCAAAGACACCTCCATATTTAAAGTGAGGGGGTGGAAAACAATTTACCATGCTAATGGACATCAAAAGAAAGCTGGGGTAGAAACTCTTATATCAGATCAATTAGATTTTAAGCCAAATACTATAATAAGAGATGAGGAAGGACACTATATCATATTCAAAGGGTCTGTCCAAGAAGATCTAACAATTTTAAATATCTATGCCCCTAACATGGGAGCAGCCAATTATATAAACCAATTAATAACAGAATCAAAGAAACACATCGACAACAATACAATAATAGTAAGGGACTTTAACACCTCCCTCACTGAATTGGACAGATTATCCAAGCAAAAGATCAACAAGGAAATAAAGGCCTGAAATGACACACTGGACCAGATGGACATCCCAGATATATTCAGAACATTCCATCCCAAAGCAACAGAATACACATTCTTCTTTAGTGCACATGGAACGTTCTCCAGAATAGATCACATCCTGGGTCATCAATCAGGTCTCAACTGGTACAAAAAGATTGGGATCGATCCTTGAATATTTTCAGACCACAATACTCTGAAGCTAGAACTCAATCACAAGAGGAAATTTGGAAAGAACCCAAATACATGGAGGCTAAAGAGAATCCTACTAAAGAATGAATGGGCAAACCAGGAAATTAAAGAAGAATTGAAAAAATTCCTGGAAACAAATGAAAATGAAAACACAACTGTTCAAAATCTGTGAGACACAGCAAAGGCAGTCCTGAAAGGAAAACATATACTGATACAAGACTTTCTCAAGAAACAAGAAGGATCTCCAATGAACAAACTAACTCCCCTGCACCTAAAGGAGCTGGAGAAAGAACAGCAAAGAAAGCCTAAACCCAGTATGAGAAGAGAAATCATAAAGATCAGAGCAGAAATCAATGATCTAGAAACCAAAAGAACAGTAGAACAACAAAACTAAGAGGTGGTTCTTTGAAAGAATTAATAAGATTTATAAACCCCTGGCCAGACTTATCAAAAAGGAAAGAGAAAGGACCCAAATGAATAAAATCATGAATGAAAAAGGAGAGATCACAACCAACACCAAAGAAATACAAACAATTATAAGAACATACTATGAGCAACTCTATGCCAGCAAATTTGACAATCTGGAAGAAATGGATGCATTCCTAGAGATGTATAAACTACCAAAACTAAGCCAGGGAGAAATAGAAAACCTGAACAGACCTATAGCCAGTAAGGAGACTGAAGCAGTCATCAAAAATCTCCAAACAAACAAGAGCCCAGGGCCGGACAGCTTCCCAGGGGAATTTTATCAAACATTTAAAGAAGAATTAATACCTATTCTCCTGAAACTATTCCAAAAAATAGAAATGGAAGGAAAACTTGCAAACTCATTTTATGAGGCCAGCATTACCTTGATTCCAAAACCAGACAAGGATCCCATCAAAAAAGAGAATTATAGACCAATATCCTTGATGAACACAGATGTGAAAATTCTAACCAAAATACTAGCCAATAGGATCCAACAGTACATTAAAAGGATTATTCACCATGACCAAGTGGGATTTATTCCAGGGCTGCAAGTTTGGTTGAACATCTACAACTCAATCAATGTGATACAATACATTAATAAAAGAAAGAACAAGAACCATATGATATTCTCAATAGAAGCTGAAAAAGTATTTGACAAAGCACAGCATCTTTTCCTGAGCAAAACTCTTCAAAGTGTAGGGATAGAGGGTACATATCTCAATATCATGAAGCCATCTATGAAAAACCCACAGTGAATATCACTCTCAATGGAGAAAAACTGAGAACTTTTCCACTAAGATCAGAAACACGGCAGGGATGTCCATTATCACCACTGTTATTCAAAAGAGTACTAGAAATCCTAGCCTCAGCAATCAGACAATGAAAAGAAATTGAAGACATCCAAATTGGCAAAGAAGTCAAACTATTACTCTTTGCAGATGATATGATCCTATATGTAAAAAACCCAAAAGGCTCCACTCCAAAACTGCTAGAACTCATACAGGAATTCAGTAAAGTGTCAGGATATAAAATCAATGCACAGAAGTCAGTTGCATTTCTATACACCAACAGCAAGACAGGAGGAAAAGAAATTAAGGAGTCAATTCCATTTACAATTGCAGCAAAACCATAAGTTACCTAGGAATAAACCTGACAAAGAGGCAAAGAATTTCTACTCAGAAAACCATAAAGTACTCATGAAAGAAACTGAGGAAGACACAAAGAAATGGAAAAATGTTCCATGCTCATAGACTGGAAGAACAAATATTGTGAAAATGTCTATGCTACCTAAGGCAATATACACATTTAATGCAATCCCTATCAAAATCTCATCCATTTTTTTCAAATAAATGGAACAAATAATCCTAAAACTTATATGGAACCAGAAAAGACCTCAAATAGCCAATGGAATATTGAAAAAAAAAAGCCAAAGTTGGTGGCATCACAATCCAGACTTCAAGCTCTATTACAAAGCTGTCATCATCAAGACAGTATGGTACTGGCACAAAAACAGATACATAGATCAATGGAACAGAATAGAGAGCCCAGAAATAGACCCTCAACTCTATGGTCAACTAATCTTCGACAAAGCAGGAAAGAATGTCCAATGGGAAAAAGACAGTCTCTTCAACAAGTGGTGTTGGGAAAATTGGACAGCCACATGCAGAAAAATGAAATTGGACCATTTTTTTATACCACACATGAAAATAGACTCAAAATGGATGAAGGAACTCAATGTGAGAAAGGAATCCATCAAAATCCTTGAGGAGGACACAGGCAGCAACCTCTTCGACCTCAGCTGAAGCAACTTCTTCCTAGGAACAATGCCAAAGGCAAGGGAAGCAAGGGCAAAAATGAACTATTGGGACTTCATCAAGATCAAAACCTTTTGCACAGCAAAGGAAACAGTTAACAAAACCAAAAGACAACTGACAGAATGGGAGAAGATATTTGCAAATGACATATCAGATGAAGGGCTAGTATCCAAAATCTATAAAGAGCTTAGCAAATTCAACACCCAAAGAACAAATAATCCAATCAAGAAATGGGCAGAGGACAGGAACAGACATTCCTGCAAAGAAGACATCCAGATGGCCAATAGACACATGAGAAAGTGCTCCACATCACTGGGCATCAGGGAAATACAAACCAAAACCACAATGAGATACCACCTCACACCAGTCAGAATGGCTAAGATGAACAAGTCAGGAAATGACAGATGCTGGCGAGGATGTGGAGAAAGGGGAACCCTCCTACACTGTTGGTGGGAATGCAAGCTGGTGCAACCACTCTGGAAAACAGCATGGAGGTTCCTCAAAAAATTCAAAATAGAGCTAGCTACCTTATGACCCAGCAATCGCACTACTGGGCATTTACCCTAAAGATACAAATGTAGTGAAGGGGCACATGTAGCCAAGTGTTTATAGCAGCAATGTCCACAATAGCCAAACTATGGAAAGATCCTAGATGTCCATCAACAGATGAATGGATAAAGAAGAAGTGGTATACATATACAATGGAATACTATGCAGCCATCAAAAGAAATGAAATCTTGCCATTTGCGACGATGTGGATGGAACTAGAGGGTATTATGCTGAATGAAATAAGTCAATCAGAGAAAAACAATTATCATATGTGCTCCCTGATATGAGGAATTTGAGAGGCAAAGTGGGGGGGTTGAGGGGTAGGGAAGGAAAAAATGAAACAAGATAAGAGCAGGAGGGAGAAAAACCATAAGAGACCCTTAATCTCACAATAGAAACTGAGGGTTTCTGGCAGGGAGGGCGGTAGGGAGAGGGTGGTTGGGTTATGCACATCGGGGAGGGTATGTGCTATGGTGAGTTCTATGAATTGTGTAAGCCTGACAATTCACAGACCTGTACCCCTGGGGGTAATAATACATTGTATGTTAATAAAAAATATTTTAAAAAGAAGATTAAAAAAGAAGTAACATTTCAAACAACCTAAAAAACTCAGAAGTCATAGTGTGATGACTAGAATATGCCTTAAGTATATATTTACCTGTAGAACTAAAATTCACTCATGGTTTTAGAGAAGAGTTTAGTTACAATCCTGTAGAAGGATAGATACACTATAATTATTTTATACTGTATGTGGAAAGAAAGAGGAGATACCAAATTATGTGGTCCACAATTGGCATCCAAAAACAACTTGAACCTGATTATTAGTTTCTACATTTAAATTACAGTCTATAGAAAATACTGCATGAGGATAAACAAGCTAAATGACACCACAGGAAGAAACGTGCAAATTCTACAATTCCTCAGGACACCTGACTTGGTTTCTTTAATAAGTCAATGGCATAAAAATCTAAATGAGATAAGTTCATTCTATATCACAAATAATCTAAAAAGCATAACCAAATTCAATGAAATTACTTTTCTTGGATTTTATGATCAGAATAATCACAAAGATATTTTTAGATAATTGATAATATTTGAGCTAGGTATTACATCATAATAAAAATTATAATTATGCAAGATGTGATAATGGCACTATGGTTATATAAGAAAATGTCTCCCCCCTTTTTTGAGATGTATATTGACATTCAGGAGTTGAAATGACATGACTTTGGGATTCATTCTAAAACACTTTAGTAAAATTAATCAGGGAATAGTCAAGTAAGTCAAAATGTTGATGGCTGTTCAAGTTAGATGACTGGATAATTTTTCATAACAGAAATGATAGAGGGGAAAAATGGCACTCAAATATATCCTATCACATCCTAGGAGACTATAAATGTTATACCTTACTTGAAAAAAAGAGTTCTGCAGATATAATTAAGTTGAGGACCTTGGGTTGAGATCATCTTGGAATATCTGAATATTACCTAAATCCAATGACAAAATTTTTGTAGGAGACAAAGAAAGGAGAACAGACAGAAGAGTTGTAGGTAATTGGCCATGGAGGCCAACATTGGTACTATGTAACTAAGGAATGCCAATTGTAACCAAAAGCTGGAAAAAGCAAGGAATGGGATCTTTCTTGGAGGAAGTATGGCCTTTCTCAGTTTGGATGTTGGGCCTCCAGAACTGTGAGAGAATAAATTTCTGCTGTTTTACGTTGCTTAATTTGTGATAGCATGTTACAGTAACCCTAGGAAACAAATAAACTAAATTCTTTAATATTCATATTAAAATACCAAATGATTTAAAAATAAATAAAATAATGAACACTAAGATTATAGAATTGAAGATAATCATATTAATTGCACTGATAAAAGTAAGTGGCCTTACTTTTCTTTTTTTAAATTATTCAAATTTGTTAACAAAACAAAATCCAACATAATACTACATTCTGAAGTCATTCTTTAAGTAAGTGTTTCAGAAAAGTTAAAGAAAAAGATGGGGAAGACAAAGCTACATCAGGAAAATAAAAATAAGAAGGCAGATGATCCTAACAATGTAGAATTCAGGGCACCTGGGTGGCTCAGTGGGTTAAGCCTCTGCCTTCAGCTCAGGTCATGATCTCAGAGTCCTGGGATCAAAGTCCGCATCGGGCTCTTTGCTCAGTGCTCAGTGGGGAGCCTGCTTCCCCTCTCTGTCTCTGCCTGCCTACTTGTGACCTCTCTCTCTGTCAAATAAATAAATTAAAATCTTTTTAAAAAGTGTAGAATTCAAAACAAAAACACTAATGGAGACAAAGTAAAATATTGAATAAAGGTTACAATTCACAATGAAGATGTACAAATTATTAATATTTATGAAAAAAGTAATACAACAGAGACTTTCAAGTAGCATCCACAGATTTAAGGAGAAATAGAAATAAACTACCAGTAAGAAATTTTAACATACCTCTATCAATTCGAGACAAATAAATTAGAAAAAAAATAAATAAGAATGTAGAATGTTATAGACCACAAAGAAACCTCAACAAATTCCAAAAAGTGGAAAGAATACAATCAGCACTATTTTATCATAATTCAAAAAAACGCAAAATTTTTGAAAATAATAATAGTAAAGACAGGATATAGCAGAATAAAAATAGATGAAATATAATTAAGACAGTTATCATGGGCCAATTAATGGTATTATGTACTTAAATCAACAAAAACTACCATTAAAAATAACTGAATTTTTTAAATCCAGCTAAAAAAAGTTAGAGAAAGAACCATAACATAAACCAAAAGTGAGAAAGGAATTAATAAAAATAAATTAAAGAAAAAAAATAAACAGCAAAACATAAAAGTAGAGCTAACACACTCAAAGCCCAGACTTTTGAAATTATTAACAAAATAGATACACCATTAGCTGAAATAACCAAAAAAAGAAAACCAGAAAAAAGGACACAGGAAAGACAGGAATTATCATGAAAACTAAGAATGCCAAAAAAATAGAGTACCTGGCATAATTCTATGCAAATGTTATTTGATCTAGATGAAAAGGATAATTTTATCCCAGAAGTGAAACTTAACAAAATTGACCCCAGCAGAAATAGGAAGATTAGACATACTATTTGTCAAAAATAAAAAGAGAAAATGGTTACAGTTCAACTGGGACCGATTAAAGAACAAATAAATAAAAAACAAACAAACAGGGAATTCTACTAATCCTTTAAAATCAGATTATTCCAACACAGCTACTCCAGAGGAAAGATAAAGACTTCTAAATTACATTATGAAAGAAGTATAACATTGGTTCTCAAACCAAGCAATGATTACAAACAAACAAAAATACTACAACTCAAACTCACCCACAAATACTGAAGAAAAAACACCTAAAATATTAGCAAAAATTTTGAAAAAATATATATTAAAAAACAATACAGCATAAACAAATGATGTTTATTTCATTTTATATAATCCCCATATCTTCTGAACTAAGGAGAAAAATGAAGGTCATTTCCATACATTAAGAAACAATATATTATAAGTTTGATACATTCTCTTCTTAAAAAAATAAATAGACTTAATCGGTACTTCCTTAACTTAATAAAACATATCTATCTCAGTCCAAAGTCTGTATCTTGCCTAATGAAAAAGTATTTGAACTGTTCCTGTAAATTTAAAAGTAAGACAAAATTTCCCAGTATATTCATTACTATTTAAATTTTTGTTGGAAATTTTAGCCAAGTAAACTAAATACAAGGAAGCTATTAAAGCCATAATACTTGGAATGAAGAAGGTAAATTCTATTTACAAGTCAAATAATTATATTTCTGGATAACAAAAAAAATCATTATTTTTGTTATCCAGAATATCCAGAAATATACTACAGATATTACTACTATACTACAGAAAGTACTACAAATGTTTAGACAGTTTGATAACACAGGTTATAAAATCAATATCAAAATTTTAGGGGACGCCTGGGTGGCTCAGTTGGTTAAGCAGCTGCCTTCAGCTCAGGTCATGATCCCAGTGTCCTGGGATCGAGTCCCACATCGGTCTCCTTGCTTAGCAGTGAGCCTGCTTCTCCCTCTGCCTCTGCCTGTGCTCGCTCCTGCGCTCTCTCTCTGTTGGACAAAATAAATAAATAAATAAATAAATAATTAAAAAAAAAAATTTAGACTTCATATATACAAATAAACCTGGCTAAAACCCCATCTATGACAGCAAATGTGCATATTTAGATTAACAAATTATATACAGAGATGTATTAATATACTTATGCATGTGCACATACATATAAGTTAAGAAATAAACTTACCAAGAAATATACAAAACCTACACACTGAAATCACCAAAAACACAAAAGTATATGTGGACAAAAAGACTAAGTGCCATGAAGACATCAGTACTCCCTAAATTAATTTGTAAATTTAATGTAAATTCTACACAAATATCATCAAGAATATTTTTTCTTGAGCTAGTAACACTATTATAAAATTTCATTTGGAGGAATAAATAAATAAGAATAGACATGAAATCCCTGAAAAAAGATTAATGTCTAGAAGGGGTGACTAGCCCTCCCATATATCAGTATATATTATACAGTTTCTATAATTAAGGTCTTAATGTGCAAATAGGCAAACATATCAATAGCAAAGAATTTTTTAAAAATTTTTTTAAGATTTTGTTTATTTATTTGACAGAGATTACAAGTAGGCAGAAAGGCAGGCAGAGAGAGAGAGAAGGGGAAGCAGACTCCTTGCTGAGCAGAGAGCCCGACCTGATGCTGGGCTCGATCCCAGGACTGTGGATCATGACCTGAGCTGAAGGCAGAGGCTTTAACCCAGTGAGCCACCCAGTGAGCCACGCAGGTGTCCCAATGGCACAGAATTTTAACACACATACACTCATGTTTGCATGGTTGTAAATTTAATTACATACGAAAAATTATTGCACAGCAAGACTTTTTAATCATTGGTATTGGGAGATCTGGATAGCGAAAATAACATTGTATCCATTCCTCATACGATACATGGTGGCAAATTCCAGATGGATCAAGTCCCAGCAGCAATTAATTAATGAAACCATAGGTGAATTGCAATGTGACCTAGGTGTAAGGGAAACTTTACTCCTATGATTTAGACACTGAAAGCTACAAGGACAAAAAGTTTTCATTTTTATTACATAAAACACGCATGACTGAAAAAAAAAATAAGAAAATCAAATGACAAAGTGGGAAAAATAACTCAAACATCTATTAAAGAAAACAGTTAATATCACAAATATATAAATGCTTCTAAAATTGTGAAGGAAAAAATCCACAAAGTCTACAATAATTTCCTCAAATTAAGACCAGAGTTCACAGTAAAAGAACAGTAAATAGCACTTAACCATATGAAAAAAATATTCAGTCTCATTCGTGATAAAAAAAAAATGCAAACTAAAGTCACACAGATATTTTTCACCTATCATACTAGCAAAAATCCCAAATTTAGTACTTACTTATGAGGAAGCTATAGGGAAACAAGTGTTCTCAAATATTGCTGTGGGAAAGGAAAGTAATATAACAATTATGGAGGGAAATTTGAAACTATCTAGCAAGTCATATACTTACCACTCAACCCAGCAATTTGATTGCTAGGAATCAATACTAAATATATATGAAAAGACTCAAATGAATTTACCAGGAGTTAGGAACCTTCAATACCATAGGAAATATAGATGGTAATGATTTCCTCAGTCATTCTTCAGAGGGCTCTATGACTATTTTCTTAAGTCTAAAGTCTCTGTACACTAAGAATAACCAGACATTGGGAGGCTATTAGACACAGAATCTACCTTGACATAGATCTCTAAAGATACAAAGAATCACTATGGCCGCTTTTAGAGGCAGGGGCAAATGAGGTGGGCACACCTCATGAGGTAACAAATGGCGTTCTGGCTAAAATCTAGTTTATAGTGTTTCACTAGACACACAGACCCACATGATCCCTGAATATGTATTTGGGATAGGTATTCTCAGCAGATGGAGTAATCCTTGCATAGGTTCCTTGGCCTTTGGGGTAAAAGCTATTGTAATGGGGATTACCAAAAGGAAGACTTGGAATCTGTATTCCCCACCCTTCTCACCTCCTAGATAAAATAGAAAATCAAAGAAAATATTGCATCCTGGAGATGGAGTGGGGTAAAAAATGGTAGATGATAGAGTAGTGGTCCCTCTCATATTATATCCATTTATATCACTAGTTGGCTCCTACAAAAAACATGTACCCTGGAGAATGAATATACATCGCTGCTCAATCAAGTAGTAGCCCATTTGTCAAATGTGGTATTTTTACTGCAGCACATTAACAAGCCCTCAAGTACATGGTATATGGTAGATTGAGAGAATGTGTGAGTGGCTGTGTGTGTGTGTATGTGTGTGTTTATTCCAATCAGGAAGAAGAAACAAAAAAAGGTTTGCAGTCATATGGAATATGCAACAAAAAACAATCACAGTTTGCCTTAAATTTAAGTTTACTTTCTAGCTCCATATTATTATTCAGTCCAAAGAGACCTGAATCATATGGGCATGACCATCACACTGATCCATTATATCAGTGATATCATGCAATCAGGCAGGATAAGCAAAAGGTGGTTGGCACACGGCAAGCCTTGGTAAGACATATGAGCTCCAGAGGAAAGGAAGAAAACATCTATGAAGTTTTAAGAATCTGACATATCAGCAAAATTTTAGGAGATCCAGTGGTCAGGGGCATGGCAGGACACTTTCTCTAGATTAAATGACAAATTATTGTATCTTGCATCCTGAAGTACAAAGTAGGAAATACAGTGCTGCTTCAACTTCTTAAGTTTCTGAAGGCAGCACATACTCACATAAGAATACTGACCTGGTCTATATCCTGAATACCATAAATCCTGCTATCTTTGACTAGAGCTGGAGCACAAAATGGATATGAAACAGGTTCAGGCTACGATACAATAAACCTGCTGCTTAGGCTATACAGGTTAGCCAATGTTATAACAAAATTGAAGTCTCAGTGATAGAAAAAGTTAGTGTGGATTTCATAGCAAGCCCCAGTAGCTGAATCACAATATAGGCAACTGGGGTAATGGAACAAGGTAGTGTCATTTGCGTGAAGAATTATGTACTTTTTGAAAAACAGCTCCTGGTGAACTATCATCAGGTAACCTGAAACACCTGACAATATAAAACCAAGTGACCATATATATAGAATGCCTATCATAAACTGTGTTTGATTCAGTCCACTAAGTCATAAAGTCAGGCAGGCTCAGCAGCAATCCATATTAAGATGAAAATGGTACATCTGGGATCAAGCTTAAATAATACTAACACACGTTAATTAATAAGATACATACACAGACATCCTGGAATCTCAAATCCCTACCATGCTTACACTATTCTCACAGCAGTGGCCATAAGGGAGAAGAGAAGTCAAAAACAAACAACTGAAGAAGTAGGAAAAAGCCTAAACTTCATATATGAATTGATTCGATTGCTTTATCATCATATTTACAGATGACATGATGCAATATTGGGATTTCCTTGAAAATAATCAGCAGTGGATAGCATATAGTAGTGAAGATTTGTCATGGGCTGACTATTGTTAAAACTGGATGATAGGGGGACCTGGCTGGCTCAGTCAGTTGAGCCTCTGATTCTTGGTTTTGTCTGGGATTGTGATCTCAGGATCATGGAATTGAGACCAGTGCTGGGCTTTGCACTCAGTGGAGAGTCCCTGCTTTCCCTGCAGGGACACCCAGGTGCCTCAGTGAGTTAAAGCCTCCGTCTTCTGCTCAGGTCATGATCCCAGGGCCCTGGGATTGAGCCCCGCATAAGGCTCTCTGCTCAGCAGGGAGCTTCTTCCATCTCTCTCTGCCTGCCTCTCTGCCCACTTGTGATCTCTGTCCATCAAATAAATAGATAAAATCCTTAAAAAAAAAATTTCTTTCTCTGAATTTCCATCTGCCCCTCCTCCTATGTTCTTTCTCTCTAAATAAATAAATCTTTAAAAAAACTGCATGATGATAAAAACTCCTAATGAAGTGGGTTTTGAGGGAACATATTTCAACATAATAAAGGTCATATATGAAAAACCTACAGCTAACATCATAGTGGTGAAAAACTGAGAGCTTTCCCTCTAGGGTCAGGAATAATACAAGGGTGGTCACTCTAAATACTTTCATTCACCAAAGTACTTGAAGTCTTAACCACAGCAATCAAACAAGAAAGAGAAATAAAAAGCATCCATATTGGATGAAAAGAAAGAAGTTAAACTGTAACTATTTGCAGATGACATGATACTATAAATAGAAAACCCTAAGGGCTCCACTGATGATAAATGATGATGATGATGATGATGATGATGATAGACAGATAGATAGATAGATATATAATAGATAGATCTATATATAGATAGATATATACAAAGTAATAAATGAATTCAGTAAACTTGCAAAATAAAAAACTAATGCACAGAAATTGGAAGTGTTCCTATACAGCAAAAATGAAATAGCAGAAAGAGAAATTAAGAAAATAATTCCATTTAAAATTCTACCAAAAAGAATGAAATAGCTAGGAATAAATTTAACCAGGAAAGTGAAAGATGTGTACTCTGAAAACTATAAAATATTGATGAAATAAATTGAAGATGACACAAAAATGAGAAGATAGCTCATGCTCATGGATAAGCAGCATTAATATCATTAAAATGCCCATACTACCCAAAGAATCTACAGATTCAATAAAACCCCTATCAAAATCCCTATGAAAAAGCATTTTTCATAAAACTAGAACAAATAATCCTATAATTTGCATGGAACCACCAAAGACTCTGAATAGCCAAAGCACTCAAGAAAGAACAAAACTGGAGGTATCACAATTCCAGATTTTAAGATATACTTCAAAACTATAGCAATCAAAACAGTATGGTACTGGCACAAAAATAGACACATAGAACAATGAAACAGAACAGAGAGCCTAGAAATAAATCACCATTTAAAAGGTCAATTAACCCATGGTAAAGGAGGCAAGAATATACAATGGAGAAAAGACAGTCTCTTCAATAAATGATGCTAGAAAAACTGAAGAGCTACATGAAAAAGAATGAAACTGGACCACTTTCTTACACTGTACATAAAACTAAAGTCAAATTAGATTAAAGACCTAAATGTGAGACCTGAAAACATAAAACTCCTAAAAGAAGACAGAGGCAGTAATTTTTTTTACATCAGTCATAGTAATATTTTTCTAGATATATCTCTTAAGGCAAGGAAAGCAAAGGCAAAAGCAAACTATTAGCTATAAACCTTTTGCACAATGAAGGAAATCATCAACAAAACAAAAAGGGCAACCTACTGAATGAAAGAAGATATTTGTAAGCTATATAGCATATAAGGGGTTAATATTCAAAATACAAAAAGAATTTATACAACTCAACACCAAAAAAAAACACACAAAACCCTCCAAATGATATAATTTTAAAATGGGCCAAGGACCTGAATAGACATTTTTTCCAAAGAACATATAGAGATGGCTAATAGACACATGAAAACATACTCAACACTGCTAATCATCAGAGAAATGCAAATCAAAACCACGGAGAGAAATCACCTTATACCTGTCCGAATCACTTGAATCAAAAACACAAGAAATAATAAGTGTTGGTGAGGATGTGGAGGAAAAGGAAGCCTGACGCACTGTTGATGGAAATACAAACTAGTATAGCCACTGTGGAGAATAGTATAGGGGGCGCCTCAAAAATTAAAAACAGAAATACCATATGATCCAACAATTCTACTACTGAATATTTACCCAAAGAAAACAAAAACACTATTTCAAAAAGATATATGCATCCTTATGTTCATTGCAGCATTCTTAACAATAGTCAAGATATGGAAGCAGTCCAACTATCCACTGAGAGATGAATGGATAAAGAAGATGCAACACACATACACACACACTGGAATATTACTCAGCCATAAAAAAGATAAGATCTTGCCATTTGTAACAATATGGATGGGTCCAAAAGGTATTATGCTAAGTGAGATAACTCAGAAAAATACCATGGTTTCACTTTTATATGAAATCTAAAAAAGCAAAACAAATAAATAAACAAACAAAAAGCAGAATCAGACCTATGAGGCTTCCAGTTATGGAATGAGTAAGTCATGGGAATAAAAGGTACAGCATAGGGAATATAATGAATGGTATTTTAATAACATTTGTATGGTGATGGATGGTAGCTACGCTTGTGGTGAGAGCATAGCATAAGGTATAGTGTTGTTGAATCACTATGTTGTAGACCTGAAATGAATGTAACATTATATGTCAATTACAATTGCAATTAACTAAAAAAAGAAAAATTGTGTGAACACATGGGAATTTATTATGTCATTCTGTCATTTTTTATAGTTTGATACCTTTCATAAGAAACCAATAATTTTAAAATGTGAATTAAAGGTGATGACAGATGTGACAGAAAATAAGGAAGTCCTCAATAAAATCCCACAATATTGGGACGCCTGGGTGTCTCAGTTGGTTAAGCGGCTGCCTTCGGCTCAGGTCATGATCCCAGCATCCTGGGACTGAGTCCCACATCAGGCTCCTTGCTCGGCAGGGAGCCTGCTTCTCCCTCTGCTTCTGCCTGCCTCTCTGTCTGCCTGTGCTCTCTCTCTCTCTCTCTCTAATAAATAAATAAAATCTTAAAAAATTTTTTAAAAATTTAAAAAATCCCACAATATTAAATATTCAATATAAAATATTTCTTGAAATGATATTCCATATTTCCAATTATTAAGCCAATTAGTCTACTAAGTAATTTACAGTAATGAATAGCAGTAAACTGGAATGTTGCATTCAAAGGATTATTTTGTATGTAAGGGTCATTTTGTGCCTATCACGTTCACAAGGCGCCTACAGCTGAATTAAACCATAAAAATGAATAATGTCTTTATGTTCAAAATAAAAGAAGTCCACAATATATTTATTGTCTTGATACCACAAAATGTTCAGTTTGCAATCCAGTTTATTTTGCATTTAAGTAGAATAAGTCTCTTAATTATGCAGTCAAGTAGAATCACAGCATGTTAAAGTTCAAAGAAAATTGGAAGACCATTTACTCTTATTCTTGTATTTTACAAATGTGCAAACTAGATCTTTTGAAATTCCCAAAGTTTCATTGAGTGAGCTGAGACAAAAACCCAGAACTGGCTCCCAACTTAGTGTTTCTTCTACTACCCAACCTAAAAATATGATATGAGACAGTGTCCCTTTCAAAGAGATTCTTTCTGATTGTTGCTAATGCAAACTCTCGCAAGAATAATGAAGAAAGTTTGACCCTTCACACTCCTTTCTAATAACTCCATCTCCACGACTTTCCTAAGTGAATGCCTTAAAGAAGCCTTTGTATCTACTCTTGTTATTAACCTTCATTCCCCGAGATCTATCAGAGTGCCTGGCATGTAACAGTCTGCTAATAGTGCTCTCTGGAAATTAAGGGATATGATGTGGTAGACCTATATGTTAATAATCGCAAACCGTATCTAAAAGCAAAATGATTGTCATCAAGGAGATGACAAAGGTGATATGATATGTTGTTAAGATGTAGACATGATTAGATATGGGGGCACTATTGTTCATTTTTTATTTGCTTTTTATTTGTGAAACAAAACTCACTTCCAGTAGTCTAGGTTGGTATATACAGTGTAAAGTGTCTCTTGATTTATGGAAGATTCATAAAATCTCAACATACAATTTTATTTAATCTAAGTAGTGAAGGAAAACTGGTATAATTCTAATATAATATATGAAACTTTTATAGTTCATAATTAGAATGCATGCTAAGATCTTATCACTATTTCTCCCAATTAAAACTTTCTTAGAAAGAATAAAACTATTTTTTCAATTGCCAAAGAAATAAAAAAATCCCTGACTAAATTCATTTTAATGCCTGAAAAAATTATGAAACAGTTTTAAAGACAATAATAAACTATTATAAAGAGATTCTTATTTATTGATATTTTCTTTGTGAAGAGAATTCATTTTTTGCTCCTCTGCACAGTATCTCTAACAATGTAGGAAAGTTCTTTGAGTATGAACAGCTTCATGTGAATCAGTAGAAACATTTTACTGTTCTGGATAAATGAGTTATTGCAAATTAAATAGCTGATTCTTGTGTTTATGAGGGCTTCTTAGTGCACCCTTGTGGTAAAGTAATAAGTTACAAATGCAGCCTTAAAAATTTCAGAGCATAAAGTCAGCCCTAAAAGAAATGACTCTGAGTCATCTGTTTGGTACTTTTAGGAAGCACTAGCCATTGTCCTACCTGGTCGTGGGAAAAAGTATAGTGGGGTTTTATTTTGCAAAAAGGAGATATAAAATAAATGATTTGAACAAGAAGATTTAGGACAAAAAGATAATCTCATTTTTTTTTTTCAGGCCATTGAAAGTAATATTGAATAATATCAATATTGAACAGATACTAGTTGATATATTTACTCCATATTGCTTATTTAAACTTCTGTGCTCTAAGATAATGAGAAAATGATATTCAGACAATGCTTCCAAGGTTTCCCAACTTGTCAAATCTAGTCACAAGTCTCACCTTACTTTTTGAGCTGAACAAAAGAAATATTGTCCCATATAGAAGTGGATGTTGTGTTCACATTAACTGATATACAAGTGAGACACAACAGAGTACTTAGCTTTTTTTTTCTAATTAGGAAAAGGGATATATCTTTTAAATAAGACAACAAAGAAAAACATTTGCATATTGAATTTAATCCTTGGATAGCAAATTTGAAATTCCCAACAAAATTAACTTTTTAAAAAAGGTTAATACTTTTAAACATGTATACTTTTATTACATTTCTATACACATGTACATCATAATAAACAGAATTTGTCTGGGATATGTAAGCTTATATAATAACAAAATTCAGTCTAAAAATATTATATTTTTCTATAACTTCTAGAAAACTTATACTTAGCTCAGATAATTTTATACCAAAGAGAATCTCTTCCAAAGGTAAACCAGATTTATATGCAGAATGTTTATATCACTAATGTTTGTAATAGCAAATGTTTAAAAACAGTAAAAAATATATTGACAGGTAAGTAGATGACTAAATTCTTATATATTTATAAAATATAATAATGTTAAATAATGAACAATCATTATATACAATAACACTAATGAAAGTAAGCAATCTAAATTTAGATGAGAAAAGTAAGTATAAAAAGTTAAAATACTGCATAATATATTTTTATAAGCTAAAAATGTAAAACAATTAAATGTAAAAATAAGGAAAACAGGAGCACCCGGGTGGCTCAGTGGGTTAAGCCTCTGTCTTCGGCTCAGGTCATGGTCTCAGGATCCTGGGATCGAGCCCCACATCAGGCTCTCTGCTCAGCAAGGAACCTGCTTCTGCCTCTATCTCTGCCTGCCTCACTACCTACTTGTGATCTCTCTCTCTGTCAAATAAGTAAATAAAATCTTTTTAAAAATATAAAACAAAACAATCTGCTTGATAAAGTTACTTATCTATAACTAAGACATTTTTAAAAGCAAGATAATATCCACATATGATCCAAGATAATAGTAATAATTAGAAGGTGGTGACAGTTAGGGTTGGAGAAATGTCAAGAACCAGATCATTAGATGTTCTCGTTTGGGTACTAGGTTAACTGATATCTGTTGTATTACTGCTTGCAAACAAAAACAAACTAATAAATAAGGTTTGCAAGAGTCATTGATGAGAGTATGTGATGAAGATAAATATTAACCCAATTCTGTACCCCCAGGATACAAACAAAGAAACAACAGGAAAAAGAAAGCCACATTTTAATTTATGTATCAGTTCTGTAAAGCAAAAAAATATATATAATAGTTACGTAATATTGGTAGACATTGTAGATGTTCTAAAATTTCATAGTTCAAACAAAGAAACAACAGGATAAAAGGAAGCCACATTTTAATTTACATATCAGTTCTGTAAAGTAAAAAATATATATAATAGTTACATAATATTGCTAGACATTGTAGATGTTCTAAAATTTCATAGTTCAGCTCTGAACCAATAAGTGGCCTTTTAGTGATTTATTCATACACAGGTACAAAAAGGGAGAAACTAATGTGCATTGTTGATGCATATGTGTACCCCAAATCAAGCATCGTGCTTTGTACTACCTGTACTTAATATTTTATGACAAATGAATATATGATTCAAATATTAACCCACTCTATATTCAAGAAGTTCTCAAAAATTAAAAGCTGTGAAAATTATTTTTCTAAAATATCATTGTACATATACTTTAAAGTAATTCAAATTAAAAAAAACCCTTTGAGTTATGTTCCAAAGAACAGTTCTATATGTCAATAATTAACATTGTAGTTTTTTATGAGAATATTCTTTTGAGGATCTTTATCTAAAGTATAGGAAAAAAGATTTTGTTTTTTATTTTTATCCTCTAACCATTTTTAAATTTTAAATGTCATCTTTTCTTTCTAGTTAAATAATTTCTGGTTGGTGGCTTGTAATAGGACTAGGAATTCTGCCCACCATCAGTCAAGACAAATAGCCTTTACCTCATTAGAGAATCTGGTGTGTTATGAGAAAAAGCCAAGGCAAGAGGAACCTGGAACATGAGATAGGCCACGGATACTGGAAAGGATTTTAAGAAGATGCCAGCTGGCCTGTGGAAGGAGTAGAAGGGCCTTTCCTGGAATAAAATTGAATGAGCATGCCAATCTTGAATGGGGTAAAATCTGGCACTAGACAGATCTGGAGAAAGGCCAAAAAACTCAGTAGGAGTGATCAGAAAAGGGAGGAACTCCATTGCAAACTTGAGCTGTTGAAACAGCCATATTCCTAACTATTCAGGAGAAATAGAAAGACGATGAGAATGTAAGCATTATTAACATAATTTTACTTAGAATTCATTTAATTTTTTAAAGTCACAAAAATCCCAGATCAATTTCTATTTTTACCTCCCTCCTCCCCACACCAACTCTAAATAACAATATGCTAATAACAATATGCTAAAGGAAGTTTGAATTGTGGGCCTGTTATGTGTTAGGTACCGAATTAAACCTAGGGACAATGTATTTTAAATGAGAAAGGATGAGTAGGAGACAGCTAGGAGAAAAGTGGAAGGATGTAGTGACTATCTAAAGACACAAGACTATCCACACCTTTGAAGAGCTCCACACTGAGCATGATGGGAGTATAAGGTCTGAAACGAAGTACTAGAAGATGTTGGATTAGATGGCTTAAGGCCAGATTTTAAAAGAAGCCTTGTAAACTTTACTAAGCTTTTATTAGATTTTATTCTTCATGTTAAATGCTTTGAGAAGCCATGAAGTTTTTCAGTATTTGACCAACTGTGTATTTTAAAAGAATTACTCCAATTGTAGCAAAAGGAAGTTACTAGAATGAAAGAAGGAAGAAAAGTCAAGAAATTTAAATGTCCAGAATAAAACAGAACTAAAGTAGAAATGGCGGGATTTTCACATCTGGCCCAAAAGGAGCCAGATAGCTCCTAAATAGCACTGAATTTACTCTCCCACTTGAAACAACTAAAAAAGGCAAATAAAATATATAAAACAATATTTTCAATATTTCAGATGAAGAATGGTCATCCTTGCAAGATGGGACACAAATGAGGTGAGTTCTACTATTGCCCCAGCTTACTAACTTAAAAGGATGTCCAGGCTTTTGTGCAAGAAGGGGTTACAGAGAAAGAGGCTGGCAGACTCCCTGGGTAGAGGAAACAGTACTGGAAATCCAGAAAGACCAAGGTGACAAGAATCAAAGGAAAGAGCACCAGTAAGAAGATAGCTTCTCAGAGAATGAACCCCTGGGACTATTGAGGGTTTGCCTTCAGGATACAGACAAGCACTCACTGGTGCATGGATGTAAGGAGACTACCCATGGCTGAGGGAAACAACAACAACAACAACAACAACAACACCTGAACTAGATAGAGCAGTCCCTGGTGCTCACCCAGTACCGGAAATACTGACAGCTCCCACCAGCCAGAGTGGGGAACCTCATAGTTCAAGGCACATTGTGTAGAGTACTCGGAAGGGTCTCGATTTAGTAATGGAGTAAGATTAGTACTAGGTTAAATGCTGCTATTGTCCTGAAAAATGAATTGTAAAAACAAGACCAGTATGAATCAAATTCCTTTCAAGTAACTTAACTGCACTGAGAATAAAGGCCAAGAATATTTCTAGAAATGCAAAAGTATATAGCACCCAACCAAGTAAGATTTATATTCCTGTCATTTGATTTAAAAAAAATCGACAAGCATCCAAAGAAGCAGGAAATTATGTTTGAGAAAAAGCAATCAATTGTAACTGACCCAGAACTGAAACAGATGTTAGAATTAGCAGACAGAACATGAAAACACATTCATCATTATAATTGTTCTTTATATATTCAAAAGCTAGAAAGATTGAGCATATTAAGTAGAGACATAGAAAAAAATATATATATATATTTGTATTTAAGTAGTGTGATTCCTCTAGCTTCATTCTTCTTTTTCAAAACTGCTTGGGCTATTCTAGTTCCTTTGCTTTGCATATTTATTTTAAGATATATTTGTCTTGTGAATATATATTTACAAGAAAAAATCTTGCTCAAAATTTGATAGGAATTGTATTTAACCAGTTTGTGCAGAATTGACATCTTCATTATGTTGAGCTTTCCAATCCATGAACATAGTTTCCCTCTCCATTTATTTAGATCTTCTTTCTCTCATCATGGTTTTGTAATTTTTAGCATATAATTACATTAATGAATTTTGATGTGTTGAACTAGCCTTGCATAATTGGAATAAAATCTACTTAGTCATTTTGTATAATTTTTTCAATATGTTGCTGGATTCAGTTCACTAATATTTTGTTCAAGATTTTTATGTCTATGTTCATGAGCAATTAGCTTGCTTTTTTCTGCGATCTTCATGTGGTTTTGGTGATAGGGTAATATTAGTCCCCCAAAAGTGTTGGGAAGTATTGCTTCCTTTTCCCATTTCTAGAAGAGATTGTGTAGATCTGATACTACTTTTTCTTTAAGTACATGGTAGAATTCCCCTGTGAAACCACCTAGAAATTTTTTTTTCCAGAGCTTTCAAATTACAGATCAATTCGTATTATCTATTTCATCTTTGGTGAGTTTTTGTGGTTTATGGTAGTTGATGTGATTGGTCTAGTTAATTATATTTTGCTAATATCAGTATTCTTATTTGGATAATATACTGTGTAAGATGTCACCATTGACAGAAGCTGGATGATGGACCTTCTCTGTACTATTTTTGCAACTTCTGTTGAGTCTAAAACTTTTCTTAGGTTTTTAAAAAATTTTTAAGTGATCTCTACATCCAATGTGGGGCTCAACCCCTGATATCAAGAGTCATATGTTCCACCCACTGAGCCATTCAAGAATCCCCCAAGTCTATAATTTTTTTCCAAAATAAAAAGTTGAATAAAAAGAAGTGCAGGGGCTCCTGGATGGCTCAGTGGGTTAAGCATCTGACTCTGGTTCAGGTCCTGATACCCCACTCATGAGACCAAGCCCTCCATCAGTCTCTGTCCTCAGAGTGGGGTCTGTTTCAGATTCTCTCTCTCTCTCTCTCTCTCATTCTCTCTCACTCACACATACATATATACATACATACATAAAATCTTTTATAAAAAAGTGCATACATGGGACGCCTGGCTGCTCAGTTTGGTTGAGCGGCCGCCTTCGGCTCAGGTCATAATCCCGGCGTCCTGGGATCGAGTCCCGTATCGGGCTCCTTGCTCGGCAGGGAGCCTGCTTCTCCCTCTGCCTCTGCCTGCCACTGTCTGCCTGTGCTCTCTCTCTGACAAATAAATAAATAAAATCTTTAAAAAAAAAAACATAATAAAAAAATAAAAAGTGCATACATTTTAAATTGTGCAAAATCCAACCATTTAGTTCTAGGAAAGAATTTCTATCATGTGATTTTTAGGTTGTTGTTTAATTCTTTGATTTCAGGCCTTTCTGGTTTGAATTAACCAAAAATAAAACTAACAAAATAACTCTGTCTTTTCTATCCTCAAATTAATTTAATAGAAAATAATCCTCACTACTGCCATCTATAGTTACTTCTTGTAGGTAGTATACCATATAATTGTGTGTGTTAAGCTCTCTCAGATTGGAAGGGATCATTTAGGATATGCTGATATTATCTCAGTTGATAGGGATTTATTTTAATTATAACCAGTATTCCCAAGCCTTAGCAGACTGTGATTTTTAAAAATGGAGAGATATTTAATTATGAGTCATCATCCTCTCTCCTCTCTGCCTAAGCATGAAATAAGCTCCCCTCGACTTGTTCTCCAAGTTTTTTAATTTTTTTCTGGAAGTACTCAAAGCATGTTTCAATTATACTTAGAAACCAGTCTGTCAGCTGCAGTCATCAAGTCACATTTATACTCCTCTTCGGCTCTCCTTTAGGCTCACAAAAGTTCTTCCTCCCTGACTGTGGAAGCCCTTGAAAAAGAATCACTGTTTCTAGTCATGAAAACTCCAGTGCCCCAGGCTGTAGGCCTCCAAAGGACTAGAAGGATGCTGTGTTCCGTGCATATGTAGAAATAACTTTTTCACTAACTTTGGGCTCTACTTTGTCTGTGGGCAAAGAGTATGCTCTGCAAGGCCCCTGAACTCATTGCACCTACACAAGCAATTCCATCAAAGTTGGTTGCAATCTCTTTCCCTGAATAACACTCAGTTCTTTTAAAGGGATAGAGGAAATCTTATCCCTTTATAATGCCTTTTGCCATGTTTAATTCCCTGTTAAAGGATAACGAGCTCAAAATTAATAGAATCATTTTCTCTCAAAAAATTCCTACGCATAACTAAAATTCTACCTTCTTTCTCTAGTAGGAAACAAGGGTACTTTCCATATGTGAATACTGGTATTTGTGAAAGGTAGAACTGAGAAAGTGCTAACAGCATTTTTTGCACCTTCTTGGCTAGTCAAAATTTTTCTGTTCTAGAAGGATATAAGGGAAGAAAGGAAAATATGAACAGCCACAAGCCAGACCTCACAGACACTATCAGTACAGTATCAGCTCTAGCAGAAAATCAGATGCACCTGACGTTTATTGTTCTACCAGCTAGGACTTAACCATTATGGTGAGTTAGCAATAATCCATCTTTCCATCCCATATTAATGAGATTAAAAACTCCCTCCTAGTATGTCTGATATTCAAACGCCCTAAAAGCAAGTCTGGAATTATTTACTTAATTACCATTATTCCTGTTTGGTAAAACTCATTAGGCAACTGATCATCCCTTCTTGGGTCAGACACTTACCCATGATGCCATCAGCCATGAAAAACCATCCCTAGGAGCACTCACATGTGCAAATTCTCAACACAATAGATTCTTCTTCTGAAGTTGAGATCTTGATTACACACACATACACACACACACATATGTGTGTGTGTATGTGTGTGTAATTAAGATCATATATATATGATATCAAGATCATATATATATATGATTTTATTTATTTTATTTTATTTATTCACTTGAAAGAGAGACAGAGAGCAGGAACAAAGGGGAGGACTGAAGGAAGCAGACTCCCCTCTGAGCCAGGAGCCCAATGTGGGGTTGTGGGGTGTGATCCCAGGACCTGGAGATCTGACCTGAGCCATAGGCAGTTGCTTAACCCCCTGAGCTACCCCGGCACTCCCAGACAGTCATGTTCAACTTCTCCATTACCTTAAATAAATACAAGAAGACTGTTACTTCCAGCCATTGCTGGCACAAGCATCAGAATCAGACAGAACAAGACTTCTAACCTGTGTGTGCTTCTTATCCAGAGATATAGACCTGATACTTAAATCTTGCTAAGCAAATATTTGTTGATTGATTGAAGTGATTAATCTGCCTCAGTTTATCTTTAAAATAAAAATAAATATTAGTAGTACTGCTGTTATTGACTGAATGTTTTTGCCCCCCTGCTAAAATTCACATGCTGAAATCTTAAAACTTTAATGTGATAATATTATAAGATGGGGCCTTTGGAGTATAGTTAGGCCCTTTTAAGAAGAGACACAGAAGTTTGCATCTTCACTCTCTGCTCTCTACTGCATGAAGATATAAACAGACAGCAATCTATAAGCCATGAAATGGGCTCTCACAAGACATGGAATCTGCCAGCACCTTGATCTTGGATTTTCTAATATCCATAACCATGAGAAATAAAAGTTTTCTGTTTAAGCCACTCTAGTATTTTGTTATAGCAGCCCAAACTGACCAAGACAACATTTAATACATAACCAGCATTTGGGAATTAGTCAATGAATGATAAGTACATTATTAGCCAAAAGCTACTAGTGGGTACTACATGAAAAAAGGATGCCAAAGTCAAATTAAAATCACAGATCTTTTTAGAGCACTTATGTCAAGTATTACTCAAAAAACCTGATATATATATTAATTCCTTCAATCCTCAAAAGAAACCTATGAGACAGTTATTATTAACTCCATCTTGTACATGATGGAACTGAGAAACAGAAAGATTAAATAACTGGTCCAAACTCTCCAAGAAGCAAATGTAGTCAGGATATGATCTTGAGTCACCTGGTTACAGACCTTGAGTTTTTAACCAATGCACTAAACCACCTTTCAAATAAACTTGGGAACTACTTTGCCAAGCAGATTTCTTAAATAGGACATATGAGAGAGATTATTATGTTTAAGTTCACTAAATCTACAACCTAAGGGGCACCTGGGTGTCTCAGTGGGTTAAAGCCTCTCAGGTCAGGATCCCAGGTCCTGGGATCAAGGCATGCATCAGGCTCCCTGCACAGCAGGGAGCCTGTTTCCCCGCTCTCTCTCTGCCTGCCTCTCTGCCTACTTGGATCTCTCTCTGTCAAATAAATAAACAAAAATCTTAAAAAAAAAAA
>ML093550.1:71936-185232 GCA_003697995.1 Taxidea taxus jeffersonii
AAAAAAAAAAACAAAAACTACAACATAAGATACAGTTTATGTTTATTACACGGCATTATTTAAGCCATAAAACCCTTCATATTTCCATGAATCATCCCCTAGGTTATTATAGGGGTTTGCTTTGGAAAATGCTGCTTAAGTTATGAAAATTCATTCATTCCATAAAAAATTAGTCTCATTATTCCATTATAGTCAATTCCCATTTAGTAAATCCTACTTTTGAAAGTAGGGAAATTTAATGCATGGACCAGCACTGTGCCTTTACCATGTCTTTCACATGAAGAATACATATATATGAGTTAACACAGAAACCACTAAGAGACAAAATTCTAGAAAGCTATCATGAGAATCTTGTTTGTTTATTCATGTATTTGTTTGTTTCAGAGACATCAGAAAAGATTCTGTGGTTTGCTACAAAGAGTATCCAGGATCACTAGAAGTGGAATGAGTTCTAACATCATCAAAAAGGATATAGGGACCGGTAACAATAGCATGTGCCAGAAAGTGGTGATGATAATTCTGAGGTTTGAGAGGGAGAAGGAAAGAGTCACTTCCTTCAGAGTGACACATTTATATCTGAAAGTAAGTTAAACATTCTCCAAAAAATAAATAGCACAAGTAGGAGACAAGTAGTAACTGCCTAATTCTAGTTGTTTTATTCTGCCATTGCTTATGAATTCATGAAAGCAATTAGCAATAATCGCGCCTCGGATAAACCTCATTGGCTACGATACTGCCACTGCGCAAAGCTTGAATTCATGAAAACAATACAAAGCTACTGATGATGATGATTTAGAATAGATATATAACATTTAAATTTGATCTTTGGTTTATTTAACCCTCAATTGTGATTTTTCATATAGAATTAGTCGGTTTCTTACAGCTACCTTTAAGGTATACACTGAAGAACCAGGGGATATAGTAGTTACTCTGTTCTCAAATGTTCTGGAAAGGAACTCCTGAGTCCCACTTTCACTAGGGAGAAAACTTGACATTTTATGAAGGCAAAGAAAGGCATGAATAATTAGGGTGGGCAAGATAAAGGAAAAAGGGCCATGTGGGTAATGTGCAGTGGGAATCAATAGTATTGGTTGGAACTCATGAGTCTTACAAAGGCACAGTTTCAGCACAGAAACTTTGCATCTGACTCTCTTTAGTCTCCCATTCATGATCTCTTTTGCTCTCCTTAGGAACTGCTTTCTTTTAAGCTCTTAACTAGGTAAAGTTTTGCTTTCTCAGGTTAAAGTGAAGCCCAAGAGAAAGGAGCAAATTCAGAGGGACAACCTATGTCCTATTTTCTCACTGCTTTATACTAGGGCAACCTTCATGACAATCTTTTTCTGTTGTTAGAATTGCTAGGTTGCTTGTTTGATATAAAATATATAAATACAATAAAGCATTATTTTTAAGCTAGAAAATATTGATATTAGGCTTATATAATATATAATATAAGCATAATTATTAATAATGTTATATAATTTATAGACCACATATCTATCATTAAGAATATATGTGCTCACCATAAAATATGTCATTTGTTTTTGATGCAGTGACTAACATAACACAATTTTTAAAAAAGCCCCCAAAAAGAGTATATGTGCTATATATCTATATTATCACTTATAACATTGTATAAAAATATGATCTTTATGAAGATATGACTTTACTGAGATTAGAGGTCTTATATAATTTATATCCTTAACACATAACAATGTTTTATACTGTAGTTGCTAAGCTCGATAAATGTTTGTATATTGAATAAATTAATGAATGATCAAAGTTAAACAAATCCTTCTGCAGTCAAATGAGCAATTTCTCTTTTTTCCAAATATATCTCCTACATTTACATAAGGTTTTTAATATTTATATTTCTTTCTGTGAATAATTTCAACTATACTTTCATATGTGAATTTTTCATACCCCTTTTAGTATTACATTCAATTTCAAAAGTTTATACTTTTATTGGAATTTCTTTTATTTACTTAGTTCAGTTCAATATTGTCCATAAGTTACTCAATATTCACAAATATACTTTATTGCCATAAAAGTGAATCAAGTCATGTTCTCAGTTCTTTATATAAATTATGCACCTTAAAGCCTTAGATTATATTTAAAATGTATAAGTTAAAATTATTAATATTATCTTGAATATATGTTTTCTTACCAATAGCTGAGACATACAGTTCATCCATTCATCTACAACATAGCATAAAAAAAATAGAACCTTTTTTTTAAGATTTTATTATTTATTTGACAGACAGAGATCATAAGTAGGCAGAGAGGCAGGCAAAGAGAGAGAAGGGAAGCAGGCTTTCTTCTGAGCAAAGAGCTGGACGTGGAGTTCGATCCCAGGACCCTGGGATCATGACCAGAGCCAAAAGCAGAAGCTTTAACCCACTGAGACACTCAGGCACCTCAAGAAAATAGAACTTTTAATAAGGAATGATTTATTCAGAGTAATCTGTTTTGTTCTTCATCAAATCTAAACATTACTAAATAATGAAATTCATAATAATACACAGTTCATCAAAGTAGGGTTAAAGTATGTTTTTAAATGAAAGAAGAAAAACCTTTGTGTATTAATACATATTAAAAATAAATATATAATCTTATACTCCTATATTTTCCTCGTAACATATCACAATCACAAGAAAAGAAAGATAATTAGAGGGTATTACACTACAAGACAAAACACCTCTTCACTAAAACTGACAAAAGACCTAATCAAGTGTCCCACAAAAGAACACATATTAATGACCAATAAATACATGGAAAAAGCCTCAATGTGATTAATAATTAGCTAAATGAAAATTAAAACATTACAAGTTACTACTATACCATAGACTGGATGTTTATATCCCTCCAAGTTTATATGCTAAACTTAATCTCTAATAAGATGGTATTTGGAAGTGGGGACTTTGAGAGCTAATTGATGATAAAGCCCTCAACAATGGGATTAGTGCCCTTATAAAAGACCCAGATTTCTCTTACTCTCATCCTGTCATGTGAAGGTGCACTAAGAACATAGTCATCTATAAACCAGGAATCAGGTCCTAACCAGACACTAAATCTGCTAGCACTTTAATCTTGGACTTGCTATCCTCTAGAATTATAAGAAATAACCTGCTTGTTGTTCAATCCAAACAGACTATGGTATTTTTCTTCTAGCAGCCTGAACTAAGACATACTATTTACCCATTATTATGGCTAAATAAGATTGACAATACCAAGTGTTGTAAGGATGGGGAGCCCCTGAAACTCTGATATACCACTGGTAGGGATGTAAGGTGATTTAACCACTTTGAGAATTTCTTTTTTATAAGTTGTGCATATACCATACAACTCATTGATTCCATTAATTGTTACTTACCCAGTTGGAATGAAAACATATGTTCACATAAAGGATTGTTTGAAGATTCTTAATAGCTTCATTCAAAATAGCTATAAACTGGGAGGATACAAGAAGCCCATTGGTAGATAAATGGATAAACAAACTTTAGTCTGTCCACATAACGAAATATGACTCAACAACAACTAAAATAATGAACCTCTGATAGATACTAAAAGATATATAGCCCAACAATTTTATATTAAGCAAAAGACCCAAAGAGGACATTGTGTATGACTCTGCAAGATAAAATCTTTTTATAGTGACAAAAAGCATCAGTCGTTGACTGTGGCCTGGGGTGAAAGGAATTTGTGTACAAAAAGAAAGAACGGTTAAGTAAAACAAAAATCCAAAACTTGGAAATAAGCAATTGGATGATTGCATGTCCTTTCAATGTCACAGTAGAGTCTTATGTAGCAGGTTTATCTAACTAGGATTATCTAACCCCTAAGGACATGTAGGTTTGATTACAGTATTTTACAACTCTGTAAGTGTATCAGTTGGTAAGGAGAAAACTCATAATGATGCAGATGAGTCTGTTTCTATAGCAATGCAGATTAATTTTGTCCTATAGAAATGCAAATGATTTTTATGCCATAGAAAACTTTACATACTGGGTAGGGCATTAAAATTTTTTTATGTCATTTAGAAATCTTAATCTAGTATTTTTTCTTTCTATAGCTATAAATAATTCTATCTACCCTACACTTTTTTTAATAAGCTTTAGCATACTGTTGGTTGCATCAATAATGAGTTAAATGCATCTTTGATAGACATCATTTTTAAAAAATACCTTTCTCCAGAGATTCCTGTGGGTCAAAATATTCATATTACCACATCATCCTTACTGCCCATTGCTGTAAAAGTACATACCTTATCTTTGATCCTATTTAAGCTCTGATACTTAGCTTCTGTCACTCTGGATCCCATCATCCCTAATAAAATCAGGGAACCTAACTCACTGGCAGCATCTTCTGTACTCATGACTAGACTACAGAAGATAGTCACCACAGGGCTTTCAAGGACACTGGTGTTCAATACCTTAGTTAAGCAAGAATCCTTTGGTCTCTCTAGAATATATAATGGATAGGCAATACACTGTCAGGCATGATAAATATTCCAACACTCCTATTTGCTTAGACTTTTAGATTCCTTCCTTTACATTATACTAGGGAAGTTCTGGATATCAACTCTCAGTCAAAGTTTCCATCACCAGCAAAACAAATTATTAAAGCTATTACCTGCTGCTCAAGTTAACATATAAAATCTAGAATATCTAATAAGTTATCCACTTCAAAAAAATTAGTCCAATCTAATACTACAATGGATTCCTAAATCTATCCCTTAGGTATCTATAATATCTATAATATCTATATATAAAAAACTTGCTCTTTTTTTGTAAACGAGCTATTTCCTCCCTGTTCTTTGTACTTACCACTCTGAAGCCTGCTAACAAATGACCATAGTTATGGGTCCAGAGGCAATAAGTAGTTGAGTATTTGAGGTGGATACTGTGATCTTGTCATTATCAGGATAATGATGACCAATGATACCCTGTCCTAATTCCCAGAAACCCATGCATATGTTGCTTTAAATGGCAAAAGCTTTTTCAGATATAATTAAGTTAAGGATATTGATAAGATAATCCTGTTATTCCAGTGAGTTCAATGTAATCACAAAGTTCTTTAAAAGTGGAAGAGAGTGGAAGAAGAGGAGGTCAGTGTGGTGGAATGTGAGAAGGATTTGACCCCATAGCTTGTTTTAAATATGGAGGAAATAGACCATGAACAAGAAAGGTAGGCAACCTCTAGAAACTGGGCAAAGCAAAGAAATAGATTCCCTCCTAGAACCTACTAAAAACTTTTATTTTAACTTAGCAAGACCCAGGTTGAACTTCCAACCTAGAAAAATATAAGACAATACATTTATATTATCTTAAGCCACTAAATTTGAAGTTATTTGTTATGACAGGGGTCATATAATAACAGAAAATCAATAGAGGGTGAGGAAATTAGTATTCCATTTCCAGCAACTGACTTAGATGAGAATATTATAAGGGCCTAAAGAAAGCAGAGGCTGGTCTTCTTGGAATAGGAAAAAAGAGCTCTTCATTGGCAAGGGAGTATCTGAAACACTCCATTTTAGTCAACCAGGTCCCAGGTCCTATTCCTTCCTTATTAACAACCAAATCATATCACGTTACTTGGAAAGTCTATATGTTTAGTTACCGTATAATTCTGCAAACTGCTCAATTCAATTTTGCATCTGAATTCAGCAAAATTGTTCCAGAAATAACCATCCAAAAGAAGGGATTCTTTCAGGACAATGATAGAAAAGCTTTCAAACATCATTGAGTATAATATAGAAGTAGCTTAAACAATATAAGTTAAAGAAAACTTTTTCTTTTCAATGTTAATGATTTGAAGTACTAAATGTCAGTGCATACAAATAAGTAAAAAAAAAAAAAAAAAAAAAGGAAAAGTTGATAGCAAGGGGAATAATCAACCAAATGCAGAACCTGCAAAAGTGGAAAAAGGAGAGATAGAGGTAGGGAATTTAGAGCACAGGTGGGAAGATTAACAACTGAGATGAAGGAAGAAAGAAAATATGAGTACAACAAGATTAATTTGTTGGCATGGTGGCAGGAAACTGAAAGGATACTTTCTTGAACTTCTATTTTTCTCTCTAAAGAAAGCAATGACAACAACTCCTGAGAATAAAAGAAGAAAGAGAGGGACTAGAAGGAGAAAATATGCAATAACTATCATGGAAAACAGAAGAAAGAAATGATAAGGAATCAATATTATTTAGGAAATGGTTGGGGTCTAGTTGGGATTAAAGAATATGAATTTATGACTATATAATTATCTCTAACAGTGCTCAGTAGCCCATATACAGGTGCAATGAGGAAGCCAATTGGATTAACATTAACTTGGTATGTCAGGTTTTGGTCATCTGGCTTCCAAACAGTTTATTTACCATTTGGGAGAAAATTCTCATCTTGTGCAGTTGATGGGATGCCCTGCCTCACCTCCCACTACAAAAGATAGAGATGAGAGAACTTCGTATTTCCTACTCTTAAAGTCGGAATATAAACATTTGAACCAGGGCCACTCTAATGTGGGAAACAAAGGCAAAAGGAATTTAAATAAAATTAAATTTTCTTATAACCTGCAGTCCATTGACAAATACTTGAGATAGACAGAATATAACGTTTCTCCAGGAGGCTCCCAATTGTCTTAATGTTAATGCCTTACTAGAAAGAAAAACAACCTTAAAGTGAAGATAGTGAGGCCTGCAGTATCCTGAGCATACGAAAAGTCCTTTTGGACAATTCCCTTTGTCCTCACCTCCCCCAACCCCCATGTATATAATCAACCATTCCTTACAACCCTAGTGCAACAGCTCTTTCTGCCCATAGGTCCTGTCCCTGTGCTTTAATAAAATCACCTTTTTGCTCCAAAAACATCTCAAGAATTCTTTCTTGGTTATTAGCTCTGGACCCCAGCTCTAATACTACTCAAAACTATATCAATTCTAACATACTCTCCCATCTGAGTCTTTGAATCTTGAGTAAGTGATGCAAAGGCTTAAATCCAGTTTAAAAATTATGTATGGCAGCAATACACCTCTGATAATCCACCAGTATCAATATTGGGGTACTATAACAGCACTATTCAGAGGCAGTCACATCAGTGTGGCTGGCAGTTTCAAAGTCAACATTGTAGGAGAGGAAAAGTTATCTTCAACCATCTTAAGTTCTGGCTGGGCCTGAGATTTACACTAACAAAGACAGATTAATAGGAGGAAAACATTCAAATTTTTACATGTACATGAAGATGTAGGAAACAAAGAAGAAAATTATATTTCCTTACTACTTGGAGCCCTTTGACAAGTCCTTGAAATAGGCCCAGAGGCATTCTTTTAGGAACTCAGCTGCCTCAATGTTAATATTTTGCTAAGGGTGAAAAGCAATTTTAGCCCAACCCCCTAGGATCCTTTATCTCTATAAACTTCCTTTATCTCTATCCCCCAAGATACATTTCAGCAATCATCGCCCCCCCCCCAGCATATGACCCACTGATATACATATGAAGGGTCTCATGACTCAGGTTTTATTCGACAATAATAAGTGACCTTTTCCCAACAATAGCTAGCTCCCTCAAGGTCCTGGAAACTTTTACTTCCAAAATTCCTTAGAGACTTAACACTATCCTAATCTCCTCCCAACTTAAATGTTTATAATGTGCCATTCTTCCTGACCCCAGTGTAACTTTTTCTTATCAAGGGTCCTGTCTCCATGCTTTTATGAAATCACTTTTTTGCACCAAAGACATCTCAAGAATTCTTCCTCGGACATTGGCTTTGAATCCTAACATCTACATCACATGGGAGCCTTCCTACATCACGTTGGAGCCTTCACAAGAGAATGAAGACCTGAAGAAATTAACAAAGCAGGAAGTTTTTGTACCTTTTAAACAAAGAATAAATTCGTGATGAACTGACAGGACAAAAGAGATTGGCCTAAGGGTAGTAAATGGTGAAGAAGTAGCAAGGAAGATAAGACTTAGTTTAACAAGATTTGTTATACAGATTTCTTGCCTGCCTAAATTCTCTCTGGTGATAAAATGTCTCTCTTCTGCTACACGGAGGGTATCTTTCACATGTAAAATTTATCTCCTGTTCTCAGGAAAGAAAGGGAATGGGTGGAAGTTTCAGAAAGACCTCCCTGCTTCTCAGACTCCTTTAGTTTAAGATATTTGTTTGCCATCTTGCATATTTTGGGATAGCATGTCCTGAACCCCATCAGCATCCTAACCAGATGTCCCTGTAACCTGCCCTTGCTTGAGAGCTCATTTTAGAGTCTCCATCAGTGCCCACCCATTTTCTGTGCCCTGTTCACCTATCTTCCCACCAATTTGTAAGCCATTCAGTATCCTTTCAATAAATTATGTTGTGCTGTAGTGATCCAGAAGTTACTATTTCTTATAACCAGGATTCCTGATGCAAATGTATCATCATGGTTTACCCAGCAGATAGGGTGGAAGAATTTGATACGAGATTAAAAGTATTTGAAAGACCATGAATAATCACCAAGATATCTGTACTAAGTAAGAATGCACATGAAGCAGGAGCTGGCAGTGCAGGAAAATTAGAAGGTCCAAATGTGGGAGATCCCAGGGAAGGCAAAGAAAATGTATGCTGGAGGGGCTCAGTGAGAAGAGACTGTGGACAGAAACTGGAATTTGGGATTGAATATTAATTAAGAGATGGGTAAGTCCTAGGTGGTATAAATGTTTAGGATATTTGAGGGAATGAAGAAAAGTAGAGATGAGAACATTAAGAAACAGAAGTTATACTACTGCAAAAATCACCCATGTTTGCTGCAATCAACAAGGAATACAGCATAAAGCGAAAAACTGTCATCCATGCAATGAATGGAAGGGAAAAACTGAAAAGCCTGATCACAAAAGCCATGAGGAACATGGCTAGGAGTCATGGTAAGGTTTCAAAAGCAACAGGGCATGCCACATGGTGCAAAAGAAATAATGTTTGTAACTAAAAGAGAACAGTACTGCTTTCCGGTAACAATGTGGACTGAGTAAATGATAAATTCTCAGTGAAAAATGAGATATTTCACAAATGAGTTTAAAATAACATTTAAAAAAAATTTTGGAGACATTCCTGCTTTTAGGAAGCTGGAAATTCTTGTTTGTGGCTTTTTTTCTTAAATAAGTGGTAGATTTATTTTCAAATATCTGATAGCATAACACCATTCTTTCAGAAAAATAAGAGATTGCTATTGGAGCCCCTCATGTAGGATATTAACATAGTACACAAAATATTATATCAAAAATGGGAATGTTTGAATTTTGGTACACTATTATATTTTGTAAATTACTACATCCATTTGAAAATCATCTTTTCCCCTAGCAAAAAAAAAAAAAAAAATGTCCTGGGTTTTATTAAATGCAGACATACAAATCAAAAAGCATACATCCAGATGAAAAAAAATCAGTCCATTTTATAAATTTAAAGAATGATTTTACATATTATTTTAAATATTCTGTTAAGTATCTTTTTCTAGTCATGCTGTTTGTCCAATAATTATTTTTCTGTCAGTCTGATTATCATCAGTATATCTAGTATTCCTAGATTTCTCCTTTCCACTTTCAGGACTGAATGAACAACAAATATTCTCCTGCTAATTAAAAAGTAAAAATTAAATTGATTTAATTTCCAGCATTTAAACATTTAGTATTGATATAAAATCCAACTACAGGAGATGGGAAACCTCCCCAATTTCTTTCATATTAGCAAATAGATAATGAAGTAATGAATTCTGTGGTAAGATTGACATGCCTCTTTTTTTTTTTTTTTTTTTTTTTAGGTCACTCCCAGCCCCTAAAGCCACTTAAGTAGTCATTGTTTCTACCTGTCAAGCAAGATAGTTGTTAGCTTCTGTGAATATTCCCTAATAGCTCCACCAATCATTTTTATCTTGGCTGCCAACCTGAGGTTTCATTAGCAAGGGTGAAAAATGCTCAGGAAGTAATATAAAGAGGTATTCAACCAATTCAGTCTTTTGGAAGCATTTTTACTTATATCCAGCAGGAACTGAATCTACTAGGAAAGGTTCTAGAAATCATTACTTACCTAATACTATTTTTTCCTGTCAATAAAATGGCTATGTCTATTCTTAGGGAATCTTAGGCTAAAATCATGGAGTTGTCTTAGTTCTTCTTCCTCTTGGATTTCATACCCAAGACATCAGCAGAGCCTGTTGGTTCTACCTTGGAAATATACTGAAAATCTGACTCCTCTACAGATTCTGTATCGTTCCAAGTACCGTCATTTTTTGCCTGTATTATTTTGACAGCCTCCTAATGTGTCTGCCTTATTCTATGCTAATTTCACCACAGTCTATTCTTTATACCACATACATTACATTTTTTTAAACATAAACCAGACTATGTTCTTCCTCAAACCAAAACCTTCCAGTACATGGTCAATGAATAAGAATAAAACCCAAAAACATTATTAAGGCCAACAAAACCCCCAAATGACCTGGCTCTTCACATCTCAGACCTCATGTCTTCTTAGTCTACACTCACACTGCTCTAGCCACACTCCTACTTTCTAAACCGTCATTCAGAAAAGCAAACTCCTCTCTTGGCCTGAAATACTCTTCCTTCAAATATCACCCTGGCTTACTCCTTCACTTAATCTATATTTCTGCTGAAGTGCTACTTCATCAGGGAGGCTTTCTCTGACCAACTAAAATAGTATCCTTGTGAATTTCTCTGTCCCCTTACTCACTTTCTTTTTCATATCATGTATCACCAAACACACACACACACACATATATATATATATATATACATCTACATTTATGTAGACATGTATATATATGTTTATAGAAATATATATGTGATATATTTGTGCATGTGTGTGTGTACCTAAAATCTTTGCCAACTACAGTATAAAATTCTAAGCTCCAACCAGACTATAAGTTCCATGAGAACAAAAATTTTGTCTTATTGACTGCTCTGTGCCCATGACCAGGATGTTTGGCACTTAATAAGCACTCAGTGATTTTTTATTTTAATAAATGAATGAACCTCTACTAAAAGAATATAATCTGATAAGCATTTATGTACATACAAATTTAAGAGATAAAAATGAAGTTAAAGACATAACAAAAAAGAGTATCATTCAAAGCTCAGACATTAAATTGAAGGACATGAGAGAATTCACTTGGTGAGTATATGAATGAAAGGAAGATTCATTTTGATCCAACTCAATTGCTCGTGAATTGAAGCTCATAGAGATTCACCCAAGAAGCAGGTACCTGGAGCAGGCACTGACAGATTGCAGCTGCGTAAGGATGCCTCTTGTCATCTACTTGTGCCTAGCACCAGAAAAGTAATGTAATCCTTGCTATCTGCTGTCCCCTAAAATTATCCTTCTAGTTATAGTACTGTGTGAATTTATGAAATTAGTGAAACCACAGTATGGAAATGCAGACCAGACTGGTTGGATGAGTTAATCAAAATTAGTCATTAGGGCAAGAGCTCTGACATTTTTCATCTTTGATTAAACATTCAACAATATGTTAAAAACCTAAAATGATAAAAGAAGATAAAATCAGCTTAAGACTGTTAAAACTGTATTGACACCTCTGGGTTTGTCAGGAAGCATCAAACTCAGAATAACTCAGCAATTCATAGTTGAGTATTTCTCTGCCAGAGACCTTCTGTTTTATAAGAGTTAAGGTAAATCAGGTTTGTTTGTTTTTTAAGGAGGTCAAAGAATCCACAGGTATTTGTGAACTGAAGTGATAAATCATTACTGACACTAAGATAATTTCAAGAGGGGTGCATTAAAACATGATACATTAGTAAGTGCTCCACATTTGAAAATGAGAGACATGGGTTCCAATTCTAACTTTTGCCTAATTTTCTAGACATTGTCAGACAACTCAATTGCTTCATTAAAAAAAATTACATTAGAAACAAGATCTTTTTTTTTTAAAGATTTTATTTATTTATTTGACAGGCAGAGATCGCAAGTAGGCAGAGAGGCAGGCAGAGAGAGAAGAGGAAGTAGGCTCCCTGCTGAGCAGAGAGCCCGATGCCCGGGCTTGATCCCAGGACCCTGAGATCAGGACCTGAGCCCAAGGGAGAGGCTTTACCCACTGAGCCACCCAGGTGCCCCAAGATCCTTTTTTTTTTTAAAGATTTTATTTATTTATTTGACAGACAGAGATCACAAGTAGGCAGAGAGGCAGGCAGAGAGAGAGGAGGAAGCAGGCTCTCTGAGGAGCAGAGAGCCCGATGTGGGGCTCAATCCCAGGACCCTGGGATCATGACTGGAGCTGAAGGCAGAGGCTTTAACCCACTGAGCCACCCCAGTGCCCCAAAAACAAGATCCTTAAGGAAAATGATACCAGAATGTTTTAGAGAACTCAATCAAACTACCCATGCCTCTCTGTAGTCTCTCAGTCCTTCACCAAGTTGATGAACTTGCCCCCAACAAAGTAGAGATAGATGAAACATATGTCAACATCATAAAGGCCATATATGAAAGACTCACAACTAATGTCATCCTCTGTGGGGAAATACTGAGAGCTTTTTCTCTATGGTCAGGAATAAGACCAATATGTCCACTTCTACCATTACTATTTAACATAGTATTGGAAGTCATAGCCTCAGCAATCAGACAACAAAAAGAAATAAAAGTCATCCAAGTTGGCCAGGAAGAACTCACACTTTCACAATTTGCAGACATGATACTTTATGTAGAAAACCTGAAAGAATCCACCAAAAAATTGCTAGAACTGATTCATGAATTCAGCAAAGTCACAGGTCATAAAATCAATGTGCAAAATTCTGCTGCATTTCTATACACCAAGAGCAAAGCTACAGAAAAAGAAATGAAGCAATTGATCCCATTTTCAATTGACCAAAAATAATAAGATACCTAGGAATAAATCTAACTAAAGAAGCAAAAGACCTATACTCTGTAAACTATAGAACATTTACAAAGAAATTGAAGAGGATGCCAATAAATGGAAAGGCATTCCATGTTCATGGATTAGAAGAACAAACACTGTTAAAATGTCTATACCACCCAAAGCAATCTACACATTTAATTTAATCCCCATCAAAATACCACAGCATTTTTCATAGATCTAGAACAAACTATCCTAAAATTTGTATGGATCCACAAAAGACCCAAATAGCCAAAGCAATCCTAAAAAAGAAAACCAGCACGCATAGGTGGCTGAGTTGGTGAAGCATCTGCCTTCAGGTTAGGTCATGATCCCAGGGTCCTGGGATCAAATCCCACATTGGGCTCCTTGCTCAGCCAGGAGCCTGCTTCTCCATCTCCCTCTGCCTCCTTCTCCCTCTCTCTGCCTCTCCCCCTGCTTGCGCACACATGAGTGTGCATTCACTCTCTCTGTCAAATAAACAAATAAAATCTTTAAAAAAGAAAAACAAAACCAGAGGCTCACAATTCTGGATTTTAAGCTCTATTACAAAGCTAGTGTCATCAAGACAGTATAGTACTGGCACAAAAACAGACACATAGATCAAAGGAATAGAATAAAGAACCCAGAAATGGACCCTCAACTCTATGGTCAACTAATTTTGACAAAGCACAAAAGAATATGAAATGGAAAAAAGACAGTCTCTTTAACAAATTGTGTTGGGAACACTAGACAGCAACATGCAGAAGAATGAAACTGGACCACTTTCTTACACCATACACAAAAATAGACTCAAAATGGATGAAAGACCTAAATGTGACAGAAAATCATCAAAAGGCAGCAACCTCTTTGACCTTGGCTGCAGCAACTTCCTAATAGACCCATCACCACAAGCAAGGGAAACAAAAGCAAAAATGAACTATTGGGACTTCATCAAGATAAAAAACTTCTTCACAGCCAAGGAAACAATCAATAAAACTAAAAGGTAGCCTAGGGAATGGGAGAAGGTAGTTGCAAATGGCATACCTGATAAAGGGTTAGTATCCAAAATTTATAAAGAACTTATCAAACTCAACCCCCCACAAAAACAAATAAATCAGTTAAGAAATGGGCAGAAGACATGAATAGACACTTTTCCAAAAAAGACCTCTAAATGTCTAACAGACATTTGAGAAGATGCTCAATATCACTCATCATCAGGAAAATACAAATCAAACCCCAATGAGATATGATCTCACACCTGTCAGGGTAGCTAAAATGAATGACATAAGAATCAACAGGTGTTGGTGAGAATGCAGAGAAAGGGGGACAATTTTGCACTGTTGGTACAAATGTAAACTGGTGCAGTCACTCTGCAGAACGGTATGGAGGGTCCTCAAAATGTTCAAAGTAGAACTACTCTATGATCCAGCAATTGCACTACTAGTTATTTACCCAGAGGATACAAAAATACTGATTTGAAGGGGTACATGCATCTCAATGTTTATAGCAGCATTACCAACAATATCCAAACTATGGAGAAAGCCCAAATGCCCAAATGTCCATCAAGTGGTGAATGGTGAAAGAAGATGTGGGAGGTGTGTGTGTATACAATGGAATGTTACTCAGCCATCAAACAGAATGAAATCTTGCATTTGCAAAGATATGGATGGAGCTAGAGTGTATTATGCTAAGTGAAATAAGTCAATCATAAAAAGACAAATACCATATGATCTCCTCACTCATATGTGGAATTTAAGATGAACATATAGGAAGGGAGAAAAGAAAACATGGAGAGAGGGATACAAGCTATAAGAGACAATGATAGAGAATAAACTGAGGGTTGATAGAGGAAAGTGAGTGGAGAATGGGCTAGATGGGTGATGGGTATTAAGGAGAGCACTTGTTATCATGAGCACTGAGTGTTGTATGCTAATGAAGAATCACTGAATTCTACTCCAGAAAAAAAAAAAAAAAGGAAAAAGAAAATTGGAAGTTTCTAATAAACTCAAATATATGCCATAAAAAAAAAAAAACTAAAAATGATGCTGAACTTGCAGCTACTAGGGACCTTTCACTGTTTCTATCAACTATGCTGAGTAGGGTTGAAGATCACAGGAAAAATAATCCCTTTTAATTCTAACATTGGATTTGTTGTAAAGAAATGAATCACAGATGAGGCTTTATAATGTACAAAATCATCAAGAAGATATCCATGCCAGAGTGATGACTATTAATGTTCTTCTGAAAAGTGTCCACAGCTATCTTTGCTGGTTTATAGGCTCCAAATATAAGTATTTCCTTATATTCAATATAACAATTGTTTTTGCTATAATTTGGAATCTCTATTAACCCATAAAAATAAAGTGTGTTCTTAAAACACATAAAAATTCTTATTTCACTTGAAAATATTTCATAATTTCTTTTTTTAGCCTTTCTTGTAATAATAATACTTTCAGAAAGAATCAACCTAAATCTAAATTGCTAAATGAAAGGGTTCACTTTAGGTCCAAATGCAAAAATTCATCTAGTTAGATGAATATTAGATAGCAGTTTATTTCTTCTTGATTCTAATTGTATCCTATCTTATGTTCTGGTTTTCTGCTTAATTTAATAATGAGGAAATTTTGCTATTCAATAAGTATGTGTGATCTGGAAAGAAAAAAACACTGGTCATGTGAGTAATTTTGTGGGTTTAGTAACTTGCTTCAATTGAGTTTTTATAATAAATTTTCACTTAATTTTTAGAACCTAGACTGCAAGGGATCATTTGAAATTTTAAAGAATTCCAAGATAATTCTTTAAAATATTTTTAAATAACAACACTCCGCCTCAAAAAAGTTTTTAATTATATTAGGATCAGGTAGCCAATAATCACAAAGCCTATATGTTACTGAGCCCAACATGGAGGAAGTGCTCCTCCTAACATAGGTGTCACTATCAGCCATGTTACTAGGTTGTTTTGAAGACAACAAACTTCTCCTTTGCTTTTTTTTTTTTTAGATTTTATTTATTTATTTGACAGAGATCACAAGTAGACAGAGAGGCAGGCAGAGGGAGAGGAAGGGAAGCAGGCTCCCCGCTGAGCAGGGAGCCCGATGCAGGACTCGATCCCAGGATTCTGGGATCATGACTTGAGCCGAAGGCAGATGCTTACCAACTAAGCCACCCAGGCGCCTCTCTCCTTTGCTTTTTAAAAATACCTGTCTCAGGGCACCTGGGTGGCTCAGTCGTTAAGCTCCTGCCTTCAGCTCAGGTCATGATCCCAGAGTCCTGGGATCAAGCCCCACATTGGGCTCCCTGCTTAATGGAAAGCCTGCTTCTCCCTCTCACACTCCTCCCACTTGTGTTCCCTCTCTGTCTCTCTCTGTCAAATAAATAAAATCTTTAAAAAATAAAAATACCTGTCTTGGTTTGAAATTTCCATTAATAGAATCACATATTTTGGATTATGATACTGACTCCAAAACACCACAATTATCTTGGGCACATGTTTCATGAGAGTTGAACATTCCAAAATTAAATCCCTATTATTCACTTACAACACAGCTTAGTTTTGTCAATTTGCTAATTGTCATCTTGAGAAACAGGAAGAAGAATACAGAGAAACTGTCCTCGTAAGAGAAGTGGGATTCAAGGGGAGATACTAGTTACAGTCCAAGGAAGCTATACTTAGGAAGTGTTCAACAAAGGGACTCTGGATATCTAGTTATAAATTGGAAAAGGATTGCCAAGTAAAAGGACACCTAGTTAAATGTAAGCAAATATTGCAATTTGAGACATAGTTAGATTAAAACATTATTCTTTGTTACCTGAAATTCAAATTTAACTGTATGTTTATTATTATTACTATTATTTAGTAAATCTGGCAACCATGGTATAAAAACAGCATGACTTCAGGGTAAGTGGTTTGAGAAAAGGACTGCTGTCCATTGTCTTCTTGCCTCGCGATTTGTTGTTATGGGGGAAAAAAGCTTCAGTGTTTTACCTGGCTGACAAAAATGTTGTTGCTTTTTCTTTGTGGAAATTATCCACATTATTACACGCTCCGTACATTAGTTCCTCCATTGAGTGAGAAGTGCGTGCAGTGTATGGTGTCAGGCATGCACACTGATCTAAAGAATGTAAGAAAAATCTCTTCCTTCATTGAACTTTTACTCTTGTAGTGCAGGTAGGATAAGCATGCAAACTAGCAATAATACAGAATGATACAGGACAAAACATGTTAAGTGTCATAAAAGCAGAACTAAAAGTACTGTCAGGTTTCAGAGGAGGAAAATTAGTATTTCCATGCTGTGTGGGTTAAAGGTTAAAAACTACTGAAAGCCTAAGAAGTGACTTATGTTTTCCATTGGTTTAGCACACTCAATACTGTCCAGCCACAGAGCACTTGGATAACGTATAGAAAACAAGCATCTATAAGCAGAGTTTAGCTGGCAAGGGTAAGGCAATTCCTAATGATTACTAAAAGACTGAGTAAGAGAAGAAAGAAATGAAAAGAGAAAACACTGACAACCTGCATGGTATGCTAAGACCTAATGATGAGTCTTCATGAAATATTTATTGATTTTAATGAGTCAAAGTCTTGGATTTTAAGGCACAGATGAAAATAAGAGACAAGATTATGGACATAACCAGATGCTGGACCATTGCAGGGCTGAATGGTGAAAAGGTTTAGTAGGAAAAAAACACTGGTCCATCAACAAACAGATAATAAGAATAATTCTGTATCTGAACAAACAGAAAGCACAATATAAGATATTTGAAAGAATTTCTGCTTCTGAGTAGGATGTAGGATGTCAAACAATATATACTTTTCATGGTAGCAACAAGAAAATGTGAAAGATAATAAACCTGTACTAATATTTTATGAGACTATCAAATGTTGATAGATCCATGGAAGATTTGAGAAGCAGAATCCCAGCAAGAAATGAATGATACATACATAGAGAAGTAGAAAGCCAAGACAGCTTCCATGCCTGAAGGCACATGACTTACCTGGGTACAAATAGGCAGTAAGTGGGTCTGTCATAGAGTGCAGAAATGAGGAGAAACCAGCTTAGCTTTTAAGAACAGTTTATGCTGGCAGAGAGGACTGAAATCTGGAAGCACCCGAGATGTAAAAAATAAGTTCATGTGCTAGACAATTTGTCCCACAACTCCTTGAATTTTATTGAAAAGTAGTAGTGAAAGAAGAGTGTGAAACAGAATTCATGCAGTCTTATGCATTTTGGGGTGCAGGGTTTCCAAAGCCTTGCTGGAACATACACATTAAAAGCAAAGAAAATTATAGACAGTATCTTTCATGAATATGGATGCAAAAATCCTTAACAAAATATTAGCAAACCTAATCCAGGCATATACACAAAGATAATATGTCCTGACTAACTGGGGTTTAACACAAGAATGCAAAGTTGGTTTAATATTTGAACATTTATTCATGTAATTCCACATTAACAAATTAAGCCATATAATCATAGATGCAGAAAATCATATAGATGTAGAAAAAACAACTGACAAAATTTAATGCCCATTCATAATAAAAATCCATGGCAACTATAAATAAAAGACATCTTCAGTCTGATGACGGATACGTACAATAAACCATAGCTGCTTTTGTAAAATATCAAATGCTTTCACTTTTATGTGAAATAAGGTAAAGATGCCCAATTTCAACACTTCTACCCAAAACTTTACTGGGAGTCTTAGGAGGTATAATAAGGCAAGAAAAAAAATTAAATAAAGATATGAAAACAAGAGGTAAAATGTTTATTCACAGATTACATCACTATATACAGAAATTTAAATTATGGAAACAAACTACTATAATGAATACGTGAATTTAACAAGGTCATAGAATACAAAGTCAATATAAAAAATCAGTTCTATTCTTCTATATTAGCAACAAACAATTGTGAAAAGAAACTTTCAAAAATACATTTATGCACTGGGTGTTGTATATAAGTGATGAGTCACTAAATTCTACTCCTGAAACAGATATTACACTGTATGTTAACCAAGTAGAATTTAAATAAAACTTGAAAGAAAAGGAAGAAAGAAAGGAAGCAAGGAAGGAAAGAAGGAAGAAAGGAAGAAAATATATTTATATAGGCATTAAAGAACATAAATATTTGGGAAGACATTCAAGATAAAATAAGCCAGTCCTACATTCTGAAAAGTAATCTGAGATAAATTAAGGAAAACAAACAGAAAGATAGTCTATGTTCATGGAGGAGATTGATGTTGTGACAGGCTACTACAAGGCATTTCTCGTTTGTCTCCCTGGTTCTGGTGATAAATGACATTCCATTTCCATCTCCCTGCTTTCCCCTCATTTCCTTAGTTAAGCTGTAAGCTATGGAACTATTTAGCTATAGTCTAGGTATAAAAAAATATCTAAGACAGAGTTATTGCCCTCAAGTAATGTGTAATTTTTACAAATGATCAAATTTTGTTTAATTCTGGCAATGAAATGTACACATTGGTTTCCAGTGTTAGCCTTGAGGACAAAACAAATATCACACACACACACACACACACACACACACACACACACAGAGGAAGAACTCATTGTTACTGGTCTTGGCAGTGATTTTTGAACATGATGCCAAAAGCACCAATAAAAGCTAAAATCAACAATGGGACCCATCAAACTCAAAACTTTTGCATACAAAATTAGCAAATACATACCTTGCTGTCCGCATCTCTTCCATCTAGCTGTTCTAGAGTTATATCCTTTTATAATAAACCAATTACTTAGTTTTTAAAAAATTAACAAAATGAAAAGACAACCTACAGAATGTGAAAAAAGTTTTGCAAACCACTTATCAGATAAGGAGTTAACATCCAAACCATATTTAAAAACTCATTCAACATAAAAACCAAAAAATCTGATTAAAAGGTGGGCAGAAAAACTAAGTTGACTTTTTTTGTGAATCACTGCTTATTAAGTATTAATACAGCAAATTTTAAACTTTTCTGTATATTTCTTGAAAATTACAGTATGGTCTGCAGAATTTCTTATTTTATTTAAATTCAATAATTCAATAATTCAATATTGAATTGAATACTTCAAATTCAGTGATTAACATATAGTGTATTATTAGTTTCAGAGGTAAAGTTTAGTGATTCATCAGTTGCATATAATACCAAGTGCTCATTATATCTAGTGCCGCCTTAATGCCCATCACCCAGTTACCCCATCCCCCCACCCACCTTCCCTGCAGCAACCCTCAGTTTGTTTCCTACAGCTAAGAATCTCTTATGGTTTTTTTTCTCTCTCTGTTTTCATATTGTTTATTTTTCCCTCACTTCCCCTATGATATTCTGTTTTGTTTATTAAACTCCATATATGAATGAAATCATATGATTAAATAGACATTTTTCCAAAGAGGTCATCAAAATGGCCATCAGGTGCATGAAAAGATGTTCAACTTCAATGACCAACAAGGAAATGCAAATCAAAATTATAATGAGATATCACCTCATACCTGTTAAATGGCTATCATCAAAAAGACAAGAGACAACAAATATTGGCAAGGCTGTGGTAAAAAAGGCAATTCTTATACACTGTTGGTGGGAATGTTAAGTGGTCTAACAGCTATCAAAAACAATATGGTATTTCCTCAAAAAATAAAAATAGATCATATGATCTAGCAATACACTTATGGGTATAAACCCAAAAGATTTCAACAAGGTATGTGCACTCCCAGTTATATTGCATTATTCACAAAAGTCAAAATATGAAAACAACCCAAACACTTATCAACAGATGAATGGATTAAAAATATGTTCATATATATATGTATATATATAATGGAATATTACTCAACCATAAGGAAGAATGATATCATGTTATTTGTGACAACATGATGGACCTTGAGTACATTATACTGAGTAAGTTAGACAGAGAAAACAAATACTATATAATATCACTTGTTTGTATGTAAATCTAAATCCAAGATTGATAGGGCTTAAAGGTACAAACTTGCAATGAATAATATATGAACAATAAAAATCTAATGCACAGCATAATGAATATAGACAATATTGCACTATAATTATGTAATTTGATAACTATTGTTTACCAGTCATAGTATATAAATGTATCAATATAATAGGCTATACATTTAGATTTATACAATGTTACATGTCAAATTTGTTCAATAAATAAATATACAGATAAATACATAAATGCATACCTCACAGGTAGGTCTTCATCTACTGTGTTTTTCAGAAAACTCCATTGTGAACTCCAAATTAAAAACCTGTGTCAAACAAAAGAAAAATCAACAGGTTGATTGCAGTCTTAATGATTATTATAAAGTTTGAATCAATTCATTCACTACCAAGTATAAAAAAATGCAACTTCTATATTCAATAATAAATCAAGGACAAAATGAACCACAATAAAAATTTAATATGTATTTGATCAGATCTAATTAGCATTTAATATGATATTTAAAACTTTTTAATGGTGTCTTTATTATGTCATACTGGAAGGTGCCTTTTGAACAAGAACTCAATTCAAGTGAATGAACTCGTGCTTTATAGACACAATTTTTCAGCACTAATTTAATAAGGATATTGAAAATGGATAACTGGTGAGAGGTTTTCATTAAAGCTAAATGGGTTGAGAAAATTAATAGGAGACATAAGCTCAGTATATAAGATTGAGCAGTTTCTAAACAGTCATCTCATTTGATTCTGAGCTGCAAATAAATATATCCATGGATGAATGTAATTGTTTTAAATGTTTCTATTTGTAAATTAAAATCTACAAAGTAGTGCTTCTGTATTAAATGGTTAGTATGAATAATCAAGATTTGATATTTAATTTAGATTTAATGCTATAAGACACATTTCTAAGTGCTATATTGTTATTGCATCTCAGAAACTATGTTCTCCAATTAATTGGGCTTGATACTGCAGCATGTATCTAATATATGCAAATAGCCTATAAGTTTGAATTTACATTGTCAAAATAGACGTCTCTCTCTTCTGGAGGTATGGGCTTGGGTCACAGATGAGAGGACCATAATTATCATTTGTTTCTTTTAGTGTTAAATTATGAGTGATTTTGAGAAATTAAGCATTTCAGCACAATCTCCTTAATTATGCACATTTTTATTTGTTGTATATGTCCCATATTTAAGAGGAGTGAGTTTTGAAAGGCTAATTTAAATCTTAAAAGTTTGTATAACAAGGATTCTTTTGCTTTGCAGGCAGAATTCAAGGAGGATTTACACGAGAGCCACATATAAAACACTCTGACCAGTACCTTTTCTTTATTTCTGGTATCTCTAACTCATTAAATTAGATAAATTTTAGATAGGTTTAAAGACCAAAATATTTCTTTCAGGTAAAATGTATGTATTTTTCAACAGATATATAATTGATTGAATTATCGTATTCAACATATGGTTAATATTTTAGTGATAGATACTCCTAGACAAGTGATTTAACTGAATTTTCTCATAATGGCACAAAATATACAGCATTCTCACCCCCATGCTATGGATACCTCATCAAGTCTATTTAATTATGAAAGTGGTATAAAGTTATACTAATAGGAGGTCAGCTTTGTTTTTAAATTCATAATCCCTCTGTTAGTTATCCATTCAAAAGCCTTCTGTGATAGAACTGGTTAAATGTCCAATGAAAATGTATGATCTGTCTTTACTAATGTAGGAGTCACTATGGGAAGTCTATTGTCTACCCAAAGTCCTCAATTCCATTTCTTTGCCACCTTTAGGCAGTGACAGCAATGTAATGTTAGTCAAAGTGATGTCTCCTCAGGCTGAGAAACAGCTCTGCTTTATGCACACTCTTTTTTCCTATTTGCCAACTAAATGCAGAGGACTTTGAAGTTCTAAAGGGTGTTCGAAACATAAGATGAAAGGAGCCTGAGGTCATGAATCACTTGATACAAGACAAATTATCAACTAAAAGTGCTTATATTGGATATTACTTAAGCAAAAAAAAACTTTCAATTACATAAATCCAACAAAATTTTGTTTTGCATGTGTTTTGTTTATTAATTGTATAGTATCTGCTATTATCTTAACAGAGATATTAGTAATTTGAAGTGGGATGCTTCCGTCACAAAATATCTTGTATGTAGGGTATAGGGGCCAAAAAGTAGGCTGCCCAAACATGGGTCACTTGGGGATCAACACTATTTTTGACGTAAAGCAATCAAAATCCAGCAGGTGCAGGAAAGACTCTTCAACTCTCCCCCTCCTCTGCAACTGCATGCCTGTACCAGGGAAAGAGCTATTAACAGATTCCTCTTCACCTAAGAAATTAACCTGCATAATAATAAGGCAACCTTTGTTTTCCAAACATCTGCTCTCATCTTACTGTTAATGGTCCTTCTTCCCTTTGTATCCCCAGATTCCTACCCTCTCCTTAGCTTATATAAGCATCAATGGGCTTCACTGTCTTTGGAATTTCCATGCCTAAGTGGATTCTCCATATGTACACTACTAATTTCTATTTTCTCTGTTCATCTGTCTCATGTTAATTTGATTCTTAGTCTATCTAGAAGATCCTTTGAGGAGACAGGAATGCTTCCTCCCCAAAAGTGGCATTCAATGGCTTAGTGATCAGACAATAGTAAGGAAACTGATATTAGAAGTGAAAAAGATGGAGGACTGTATCACCCAATGGTAAAATATTTGGTAAAACTGTCAGTATCAATTCGTTGGAAGTCATCTAGCTTGTAGCTCTAGAGAAAGAGATTAGAAAAGTCAGAATGTTAACTATATAAATTAATTATTACCCCCTCTTATATTTTTTATTATTGTATATTTTAATTCTTCACATTTTCTAAGCATCATTAATCGTTACTTTTATTTTGTATGAACAGTATATGTTGGAACTTACCCACTTATTTTTATCTCCTGAATTTCCATATTTCTATCTGAAATTCTTTTACTTCCAAATATTTCTGTCCGTTCAGACAGGCTGGTAGTACCATTTCACTCTTTATTGATTTAAAAATATTATTAACTTGTCTACCTTGAGGATTATTTTGCTTGACATAAAATTCATGTAGTCATTTTCCCTCTTACCTAGCATTTTTTTTAAGATTTTATTTATTTATTTAACAGAGAGAGAAAGAGGGGTGTCACAAGAGGCAGAGAGGCAGGCAGAGAGAGAGGGGGAAGCAGGCTCCCTGCTGGGCAGAGAGCCAGATGTAGTGCTTTATCCCAGGCAGAGGCTTAACCCACTGAGCCACCCAGGCGCCCCCTACCTGACATTTTTAAGATACCATTCTATTGATTTCTGGCTTCCCACATTTCCATTGAGCAATTAGCTGTAAGTCTTTGAACATGAAGTATCTTTTTTACTTTTGCTGCTTTTGAGATTCCTTCTTTGTCTTCAGTTCTCATAGTTTTGCTGTGATATGCCTGGCCATGTTTTCTTTGTATCTATTCTGCTAGAGATTTTCAGTAGACTCTTTTCTTTTTCTTCAGTAGACTCTTTGAGTCTTTTCCTTAAGTCTTCCATCAATTTTAGAAAACTCATTATCTAGTCAAATATTGCCTCTGCCACATATTTTCTGTCCTGCTAAAACTCCAGACTGTATCCACGTGTACTATATATCTCTGTTGTTCTTTCTCTTTCAAGAGTTCAAATCAGATTATTTTCATTGAATCCTATCTTAATTTTAATCCAAATACCATTTTTCTGTTTCTAATTCTATAGTAATATTCTCTAACTTTTCATCTTGTCACACACATTTTCCTCTAGTTTATTGAAGATATTAGTGTTCCTATCTGCTAACTTTAAAACTAGATCAGCTATGAATATGTTTCTATTGACTACTTTTTTCTCTTATGATCATATGATCCTATTTTATAACATGCCTAGGGTTAGTGAAGTAGCACAAACTGTGTGTAAAAAAAAAAAAATTTTGTAGTGGCTTCAGATAACACTGAGTTCCTCCAAAAGTGTTTTTTTTCTGTTCTCTTTGTTTACCAAATAGCGTTGGGTGGGATAGTTATCATCATAATCTAATCAGAGGCTGAACTAAGTAGGGTCTCGATTACATTTTGTCAAGATTCCTCTGATTTTTATTCACTTCTACGGTGAGCCACTCAGGGTTTCCATCTGAGATCTAGGTTCACTAGTGCTCCTTCTCATGGTAGATCTTGAATATTATTACTGTGTAAGAGACATAAGAGTAGGCCAGGTCATGTAGGTATTTATGGACCATTATAAGAACTTAAGCTTCTTACCCAATCAAAGAGGTAAACCAATGGGGAGGTTTCCAGCAAAGAAATGATATGAAAGTTATGTTTTAAATGCATCATTTGGTTGTTGCAATGGAAATTAAATGTAAAAAAGCAAGACAGGAAGTAGCAAGTCCATTGAGAAGTCGACATCTCATGTGTAGTCTAGTTGCAATCTAGTCTCAGAGAAGTGATTATATACTTTAAAATTATTGCAAACAATTTCCTGGTAACTAGATGTGGGATAAAGGAAAGGGGAATTGGGGATAAATCCAAATTTAGGGGCAAAAGAAATTAAAAGGATTAAGCACTATCAATTAAGACATACATGATTTTAACAGAGTTTGGGTAGAGAAAAGTGAGAAAAGACCAGATTGGGAGTTCAGCTGGAAATTCATTAATTGTAGGCAGGCAGATATACAGGCTGATATTCAGGGGAAAGATCTGGCTAGAGAGAAATTTGTGAGTGGTGTCTGACAACAAAATTGATCTAAATAAAACATTAAGACTATCTTCTAAGTGCATGGAACCAAACTGAGAATATTTACTACAAGATTTTTTTTCTTTGTTTCTGTCATCATTTTAAAGCTACATTGCCCATGAAGGGCTAATTGCCTAAATTCCAATAAAGAGAATATTGGTTTTGCTAGAAGCAGCAAGCTTATCAGTACTCAAACTGAAGAAATTTTGAAATCTTCAACACATATTTTTTTAACTGTCAGTAAGACTGAGGCTGTCAAACTCAAGCTGATGTGAAATGTTTGAGACGGTCAGATTTCTATCTAGGATGACTGGATTTTAGCACTATGGTACATCCACCTTCTATTTTTATATTCACTTTAATCATTTCCATTTCTGTTTTTCCATTATCACATCACTTCTTACAACCTCAAAAAATTTTCAATATGTCTTTATGTCAGTAGAAGGCAATAAGCTACTTATGACATAATTTTCAATTGTTTGGGAAGAAAATAAGCTGCTAAAATAGAGATTAGTGTAAAAAAAATGAAAAAGAAAACACTAGATACCTTCTCATAATTGGGAGTCAAAGATCTAGAGAGCAGCTATATGTGAAGTTGAATGATTTTGACAACAATGTTAAATAGGTTGGTGATACTTGATTTGTTTTTCAATATCTGACCAGAACTGGAACTTAGAGAAAAGGGAAAAATGTAAGATCATCTACAGAAACTTCAAAATTTCAGCCCCCTTGTTTCAAATTAGTTGGTGATAAAAGAGAAGAAATAAAGTTATTTGTTTAGGAAGTCCATTTTAAAAAATAAAATATATGTGATATATATATCGCACATATATTTTTAAATACATATATATCAACTTTTTAAACTCATGTTTATTTTGAAAATAAATTTTAAGTTATAATTTAAAATGAATTACAGTATTTCTATAATTAGTAGATATGTTTATGCTTAGGGTGCTGAGAAATATATACCATGGGAGAGCCAAGTTCATCTTAAAAACTAATCCATGTGCAGTCCGTGAAATATATCTCTAATCATTTATCACTCCCACTTACAAAATGATATTTCTGTGTGTGAGCATAAGCCCACATAAACTTCCAAATTTTTTTCATGTTAAGGAAGAGTAATAAATTGTGTCTAGAAATACTACTAAGCATTAATAGAATCTTTTCAAGATGTGATTTCCATCCTATGCAAAGAAAGAGAATACTTTTTTTAATTGGAGTATAATTGGCATACCATATCTTTATTAGTTTCAGGTGTATATCATAGGGATTTGGTATTTTTATACATTGCAAAATGTTACCTATCTTAGTCCAGTTACCATCTGTCATCATATGAAGTTATTACAATATTATTGACTATATTCCCTATGCTGTACATTATATCCCTGTGACTTGGTTATTTTATAACTGGAATTCAGCAAAGTTTCAGGATACAAAATTAACATACAGAAAACAAAACAGGGGTGCCTGGGTGGCTCAGCGGGTTAAAGCCACTGCCTTCGGCTCGGGTCATGATCCCAGAGTCGTGGGATTGAGCCCTGCATCGGGCTCTCTGCTCTGCGGACAGCCTGCTTCCTCCTCTCTCTCTCTGCCTCTCTGCCTACTTGTGATCTCTGTCTATCAAATAAATAAATAAAATCTTTAAAAAAAAAAAAGAAAAGAAAACAGAATACTTCTAAAAAAAAATAATAAAAATTTTTAAGGGCTCTGCCTTCAAAATATTTTCAGAATTCCACCATGTAAAAACCTAGGGTCTGGATCACCATCATTTCTCATCTTTTTTATTTCTCACAGCCTCCCAACTGTTCTTTCCACTTCATTCTTTGGCCACATACACTTTATCCTCAGCACAGCAACCAGAGTGATCCTTTTGAAATGTTGAGATCATAGGACTCTACTGCTCTGACTTCTCTTTTTAATACTTCCTTCAGTCATTCAGCTCTGCCTCTTGGTTGCCTTGCTTCCCTCCATCATCCCAGGTAGATTTGTACTCAGAAACTCTAGCAGTTTCCTCTCCAGGTATATTTGTACTCAGAAACGCTAGCAGTTTCCTCTCCATACTTACCCCCCACCTCTTTCAGAGTTTTGCTCAAACACCACCTTCCAAATGGGACTTACCATCAATCTAGTGTTCCCCAAACTCCCAATCCTTCTTACTTTCCTTTGCTTCCTTCTCCATACTGCTTATCATCATCTAACACACTATTGTTTATTTACTTCTTATGTTTGTTTGTTTTTTTAAAGATTTTATTTATTTATTTGAGAGAGAGAGATCGAGCACAGGCAGACAGAGAGGCAGCAGAGGCAGAGGGAGAAGCAGGCTCCCCGCCGAGCAAGGAGCCCGATGTGGGACTCGATCCCAGGATGCTGGGATCATGACCTGAGCCGAAGGCAGCCGCTTAACCAACTGAGCTACCCAGGCGTCCCTTATGTTTGTTTTTTAATGTCTATCTTTCTAGCTAGAAGGTGAACTTTGAGAGGCCAGGAATCTTGACTTTTTATTCACTGCAATATCCTAAATGCTTAGACTCATGCCTGCCTTTTAGTGTTTACTAAACACTGAAAGAATGAATAAAAAGTTTAGCTCCAACTGGAAAACACTGTCAAAACTACTCTCTGAAAGTCAGGAAAATTAAAACTGGCTGAAATCATTCCGTAAACCCACCAATAAAATCAAGCAACCTCACCCAGCATGTTATAGCTGTTTCTTTTGGATCTAAACTCACTCTACCACCTAATTCCCATCCATAAACTGACTCTACTTTACCTAAAATTGCTCCATAAGAAAACACAATAGCAACAAAAGGAAAAACTGCAATTCAGCTGAGTTTGTTTTTGATAAAAAGAAAAATAAGGGACGCCTGGGTGGCTCAGTTGGTTAAGCAGCTGCCTTCGGCTCAGGTCATGATCCCAGCGTCCTGGGATCGAGTCCCACATCGGGCTCCTTGCTCGGCAGGGAGCCTGCTTCCTCCTCTCTCTCTGCCTGCCACTCTGTCTGCCTGTGCTCGCTCCTGTGCTCTCTGACAAATAAAAAAAAAAAAAAAGAATCAGAAAAATAAGAAAAGGTAAAGTTGAAAAATAGTGTTCTATTTACTGATAGAGGGGGAGTATTCTAATGGATACATTACCACATTATATATGTTTAGTGTTTGTGTTTATTTCAAAACAAGCTCCTCTTGTTTCTTCATAAGGTAAAATAAACCAAATATAATTTTTTTTCTAAATTTCTTTATATCTTATTTCTGGAGTACTATGAAGTATTATGACATAATATGGTATAAAAGAAAAAGTACTGAATAGATTTAAAAAGAAGTCATTGAAAATAAAAGTTTTGGGGGTACCTGGGGTGGCTTAGTTGGTTAAGCCTCTGCCTTCAGCTCGGGTCGTGGTCTCAGGGTCCTGGGATCGAGCCCTGCATCGGGCTCTCTGCCTGGTGGGGAGCCTGCTTCCCCCCTCTCTCTGCCTGCCTCTCTGCCTGCTGGTGATCTCTCTCTCTCTCTCAAATAAATAAATAAAATCTTTAAAAAAAAAAAAAAAGAAAAGAAAAGTTTTGGAAAGTTGGTTTATGGCCCTGACAAAAATAGTTATAAGTAAATATATTCCTTATTTTTAAAATATGGCTCGGTTGGTTGAATATCCAACTCTTGCTTTCCACTCAGGGTATGATCTCAGGGTTGTGAGATCAAGCCCCACCTTGGGCTACATTCTGAGTATGGAGCCTGCTTAGAATTCTGTCTCCCTTTCCCTCTGGCCCATCCCCCTACTTGTGCATGCACACACTCTCTAAATATATATATACACACATACATGTGTGTGTATATATATATATTGCTTTTTGATAAAATAATATTAATATATCAAAAGAAGGTAAAAGCAGCTTTTATATTTCCTGGAAGAAAATATTTTCAGTGTTCCAGTCAGAAAAAAATAATGATAGCATGCTTAATTGTATTCCTTTGCCCAAAAATCATAATATAATAACAAATATATGAGGAAGATTCAGTCCACTTGACTGACTCAAAAGAGTAAATTACTCTCACTATTTCTACTATAAAAATACCAACTAATGTCCATGACATCTCAAATGCTGTCAATCGTTCTTTACATCCCCTTATACTTCTGTTCAAAGAGCTCGTGCTGGAGAAAAGCATTAACCAACATACCTACCTATGTTGCTCAAAATGCTAAAAAAAAAAAAAAAAAGTCATGGTGGATGGAGAAGGCAAATGAAAAGACTGGTCACATCTTCAGTTAGGTCATCTTTTTCAACTTTGGAGAGTTAAAATGGAGAAGAGTCCTTTGAATACATTGAATGTGGGAAGGGCCATTGCAATAACTTTTAATTTCAACATCAGGGATCTCAGGCAGGGAAAGGACTATAGGCATGTTGTGAATGTGTGAAGGTATTCAAGCAGAGAACACCCTGATTTGTCATAAGAGAGGCAATAGTTATTTACTAAACTATATATTTATTTACTTACTCATCGATCTCTTCGGGGTGACAGGGATTCTCATCTGTTTTATTCACTCTTGTATCACCAGGACAAAGTACAGAGCTCATACCCCTAAGTACAGAAGGGGTTCAGAACATGCCACCTCTTTCAGTGGGTTAAGCCTCTGTCTTCTGCTCAGGTCATGGTCTCAGGGACCTGGGATGGAGGCCCGCATCAGGCTCTGCTCAGCGGGGAGCCTGCTTCCCCCTCTGTCTCTGCCTGCCTCTCTGCTTCCTTGTGATCTCTCTCTCTCTCTGTCAAATAAATAAATAAAAATCTTAAAAAAAAAAAAAAAGAACATGCCACTTCAAAACATGCCACTGTGACATATTGATTTTTGTGAGTTAAAGCACTTGAGAAATAACACATAAAGGAAGGGCTTGCTAACCTCCCACTTCCAATAAAAGCAGGTCATAAAATCTCCCATGAGAAAGATGCCCTCTTTGTAATGGGAAGAGAAAAACAGTCCTGTCACCAGAGACTAGGAGTTGAACCAAAAAAATGACCTGCCTAGGGAGGCCTGGGTAGCTTAGTTGGTTAAGTGCCAGACTCTTGATTTCAGCTCAGGTCGTCATCTCAGGGTTATGGGATCGAGCCCTGTTTCTGGCTTCCTGTCCAGTGGGGAGTCTGTTTGAGATTTTCTCCCTCTCCCTCTGCCCCTCTCCCTGCTCACTCTCTCTCTCTCTCTCTCAAATAATAAAAACATCTTCAAAAAAAAAAAAGATCTACTTAAGAACCTACTAGAAAACTCTTTTCTTCCATTATTTCCCCCATGAATTTCCTGGATCATATTGCTGTCCTACTTGCCCTTAGCTCAAGCCCCATTGTCATGTCATGTTTCCCAAATTACTTTTCTTACTTAAAAAAGTATATAAGATTTGGGCCTAACAGCTTGTTTAAGCTTTCTTTTTTTTTTTTTTTTTTTTTTGAAAACTCCCATGTCCATGTAAAAGTATTAAATAAAATGTGTGTGCTTTTTTACTGTTAATCTATGTCAGTTTAATTCTTAGATCTAGGCTCAGAATGTAAAAGGGTATAGTTTTTCTCCCCTGTAGTAATCAGCAAATTTCTTTAAGTGCATATGCCTTCAACAGTAGCTTGCTGTATGCTTACCAAGATTCACTTGGATATCCTAAGTTGTTTATGCCAGTTGTACTTGTTACTACAATTATGTAATTAAAATTTATGCAAATTGATGAAATATGACTGATGAAGTGTTTGCCATGTAAAGTAAGTTAAATACTTTGAAAGGTTTCATAATTGTGAGTCACTAACATATATTTTGTGCTGTATGAAGTATAGACAAGAAAACTGTAAAAAGTTGACAGACTTGAAAAAAAATCTAGAAGGCATTTGTACTCAATTTTTTTTGCAAGTACATGAGCTCTCATTCTAAGTGTAAGAAAACCAAAATTGGAAATCACAGAGCACATTATAGGCGTATTTATACAAGAAAGAAAAAGTAAAACTTCTCTCAGCAGACCCATGAAAGGTAAAAGTCTTAGATCTCCATCAACAGATTACCAAACGAATACAAATTCATTTGTTTATTTTATTTTATTTTATATTTTGAAGATTTGTTTCTTTATTTGAGAGAGAGAGAGTGAGCAGGAGAGACAGAGACAGAGGGAAAGAATCTTAAGCAGACTCCAAGCTAAGAGCAGAGCTCAAGGTCGGGCTCAATCTCATGATCCTGAGATCATGACCTGAACCAAAACCAAAACACTTAACTGACTATGCTACCCAGGCTTCCCACTTGTTTTAATTTAAAGTGAAATGTTAAAATATGTCTATTTTTTTAATATCCACTTTAAACTAAACAAGTATTTCAATTAACTTTCACCTAAAATCCTGAATTGAGTAGGAAGGATATCATTATATAAGGTAGAGAACATGTAACCTAATACTTAACTTGGAAAGTTATTTTTTCTTAAATTATTTTATGTTGCTGATGAAGGTAACCAAATTTTGCTAATCATGATGAACCTTGGTATAAAAATATTTTAATTTTAATTCATGCTTTAACTGGGACAAACTATTAATATCTTCCTTCCTTTGGAAACATTAACTTTGATGAAAACATTGTTTATGTAAATAACTGTTCCAGACAAGCAAGTTTCCAAGGAAACATGCTTTGAATTCTTCAACAGGATATGCAAATCAAAGCCTCTTTTCTGTAAAAATTGCCTGAGTGAAGGACAAAACCTAAAACAATAAGCCAATTCAAAGAGATAAAAAGAAACAAATTTTAGTGGCCAGTGTCAATATTTGCCATTGCAGACTGGGGGAAGATTAAAAGTAAGTTGGGTTTTAAATGCTTTTGAATTTGCTTGGTGGCATCTTTGCCTTTGAAGGATATCCTTTCAGCTAGCTGATTGTTGAGATAACATTGCCTTGTAGTGCAGTTAGTGACAGTATCTAGCCTTCTTTCTATGGCAGAAATCAATGTGTCTTCCTTGCCAAAAGAAATAGAAAAAACAGAGACCAACACAAAACAAAACAGAGGAAACTAGAAAGTTCCTGCCAGTTGTGGCATTATAAAAGTTAGTTGTGTCTGCAGAACACATTCACGAAGATTTATCATTTTACTCATTAAACAACTGTCTTATCACTATACAAGATGAGGAGGAGGAAAAGGAGAAAGAAAAATAGTAATCCTATAAGATACCACTGCCTCTGAACCCTATAAGCCAAGCATTCAATCATACCATCCGCCCTCTATTCTTTTAATTTCTCAAGTCAATCAAACAGGTTTAGTCATCTATCCCCTAAACACACCATGAAATTATACCTTTGCTGATAAAAAGTGAACCAACTCATAGAATCCATTTTGGAAGAGAACCTGAAAGACTTGCCTATGCCTGCTCCAAACCAACATTGCTCCAAACTGCAAAGACCACACTGTGAATTTAGCTTTTTTTGTTTTTTAGGAGCTTTTCAGTGTTTTGAAAGAAAAATAAGAAAGACCAAAATGAAGAGCCCTTTCAAAGAATTTCAAAGAAAACCAGAGCTAGACGGTAGGTCTTATTCAGGACTATTGCAATATAGAGAAAAAAACCTCAGTATAGAACTGGGCTCAGTTCTAAATACAACAAAGAAAAGTAAATAGCAGAAATAATAAATAGCGGGAAGGGGGATCCTCTGGATGGAAAATTACTAAGAGGAAACATGATGGTTACATAAGGGAGGATTCTAACTGAACTGACCTAACAGAATTTTTGTTGAAGTCAGGCCAGGGTGATCAGACTTCACCTGGCGGATGGCGAGGCTGAAAAACCTAATCAGTTATCAAGGGTAGAGGGATTTTGGCTTAAATGAACTTAATATAATTCTTGCTAAAATTGGACAATGCAAAGAACACAAAAGTCTAAGTGAAGGTCCATTTGAGAAAAAGATTCAAAGGAGCCTGGCTAAAGTTTGATCAAAGACTTTTCATCAGGCCCTAGGGGTCAGTAAGGGGGAATTTTACTAAATATCACTGCTAGGATCCTGCACATTTTGCAAAAATAAGAGGGTTTCTCTTAAGGAGTAGGTAAATAGTTCAGTATATAGAAAAAGCAGGCATGTGTATAAAGAGCAAACTAAAACATTCAAAGAGATAGTCAAAATGTGCTGCCAATATCTGCTATGAGATCAAATAGGGATGGATGAACATAGAGTATGTAGATAAGATAGTTGATATCTGAGTTTGAATTATCCCAGAAGCAAACCCAGGCAGAAGGGTCAGAATATAAATAATTTGTCTGGGAAGTGATTCAGATCAATACTTACAGAGGAGTGGAGAGGGAGAGAGAGAAAAAAAAAAAAAGACAACAAAAGATGCATACAAGTAAATTACCACTATGGACAAATGACAGGCTACTAAGAAACCAAATCTTACTAACGCACTATGGGAGAAGGTATAGAACATGCTTCAGAGTCATCCCAAACGAGAAGCTAGGAACCTGTCAAAGCTCGCTATTACCTCATCCAGTGTTTTTGAGAACTGCATCTGGAGACATTGACACTCCAGCACTTTTGGTATGTGCTGAATTGGGGCCAAGCAAGCTACTACAACACATAAAATGCTTGCAGGGGAGAGTCATGTGCATTTGCAAAAAGCAAATCTCAGCATTTAGAGTAAATTCTGAGAGCATATGGATGAGCCAATGTTAGAATAACAGAGATGTGATCTAGTCACACTTAACAAGAACACATCCCATAAAATCAAAGACCCTGTTTTTAGGTGGCTAAAATGGAAAGTCCTTAAAATAAGATCTATATTTTGGTGAGTGATTAATAGAAAAAAATTTTTTTAAAGATTTTATTTATTTTTTTGACAGAGAGAGAGCACAAGTAGGCAGAGAGGTAGGCAGAGAGAGAGGGAGAAGGAAGCAGGCTCCCTGCTGAGCTGAGAGCCGATGCGGAAATCGATCCCAGGACCCTGAGATCATGACCCGAGCCGAAGGCAGTGGCTTAACCCACTGAGCCACCCAGGCACCCCCATAGAAAAATTTTTTAAATGCTACATTTCAGAGAATATGCAGAACATAGCAAAAAAGCACAAGAGAAGAACAGAACATGGCACAAAGTGAAGTGCAAAGGACTGGTTGGGGCTGGGGGCAGTGGGTAGAATAGCAGCTTTAACACTACAAGAAGGACTGTTAAAGAAAGTGGTAGTGGCTCATAATTCAATAGCCATATGTGAAACAAATTTAAAAGAAGCTTGGAAGACCTGTAGCCAACTTTCAAAAATGATCAAAATCCCAAGAAGACAGAATATGGGTCAGGATAGGAAAGAATGATGAAAAAAATGAATATTAAGTTGAATTAACAAATACCCAGGTCAAAAAAGTACAAAGGGTACACCTTTCATAAACTTCCTTCATGTATGGCAATGACAAATAAAGCATAGAGATCCAAAATGAGATAGCCACTTTCAAATTCAAAATAAATATTTCCATTGACCAGAAACAGAATATAAATGTGAAACAGTGTGAGAAGCTAATGTTTTAGAACTAGAAAAATAAACAAACTAAATACAACCTTGTTCCAGGAAGCTGAACCAAACTAATCATTGGCTTTGTGAATAGATCTGATATTGTCAATATCACCATCAGCCATGAACTACTAATTGTCATTATCTGACCTGCTTCTGAAATAGAGAATCAAAGAACCGGCTAAAAGTAAATGAAAAAATGCTTGGCAGGGTGGTGTGACTAAGTGGGAAAAAGAGGAGAGAGGAAGTAAGGGAGGGAGGGGGAAAAGAGAGATGGGGAGAGACAGTGAAAATTCTAAAACACAGAAAGAAATATAACATTAAAAGACAGCCAAAGACATCAGCAATTAGAATGTAAGTTCATTCCAATTAATTTCAGTCTCTTTTAAAAAATTGGGACAAGAGTTTTAAAATAAATATGCTGAATATTTGCAACAGAAAAAGGAGACCTAGTTCCCGTTAAACTTAACAAATTGCAAAACTTAGAAATCCTTAAGAAATAAATTGTGAATATAAAAAGATCATTTAAACACACAAAAATGAAAAATAATGTCATTAAAATAAAATGCAATATGTGTGATTAAAGTAGAAATAGAAACAACTATGGAGTGATTAGGAAAATAAACATAAAGGAAAGAACTCATCAAGAACACAATTCGAAAAAGGAGGAATAAAAATGACAAAGCAGTGAAGAATATAGAAGAGACTGAAAGGCTTAAACCATTTGTCCAATTGGAGAAACTGACAGAGACATAATATTTGAAGAGATAAGTACTTTAGAATTCTCCAGAATGGAAAAAAAGCATGGGCCTTCAGACCAAAAGTACACTCTGATTTGTTGGTAACTTCCATACACAGACTCAACGTACTGACGCTGCAGAACGTCGGGGATAAAGTGACACTCTTGAAAACTACCAGAGCAAAAAGGACAAATTACTTACAAATGACAGTCAGAGAGAAGACATACTTCTCATCTGCAACAATGCATTTCAAAATTCTGTGGAATAATTATAGCTGAGGACAGAAAGAAGAAAAAAAAAATAGAAAACTGTCAACTTAAATTGTTACTCAAGAGCGAGGGTGAAATTAAGGTGTTTCCAGACATACAGTATCTAAATTCATTTACCTACTACTCTACCCACTTTCTGAAAGAAATTCAAACCATGTACTTTATCAAAAGAAAAGTGAACAATGAAGTAAGGTAGAGAAGATAGAAAAAAATGGTCAGCATTGAAATTGATAAAATACTGTACCCATTTCAATTAACTACGCTTGAAAAATAATTTTGAAAGAGGAGTCAAGATGGCGGAGAAGTAGCAGGCTGAGACAACATCAGGAAGCAGGAGATCAGCTAGATAGCTTATCAAACCATTCCAAACACCTACAAATCCAACAGGAGATTGAAGAGAAGAAGAGCAACAATTCTAGAAACAGAAAATTGACCACTTTCTGAAAGGTAGGGCCAGTGGAGAAGTGAATCCAAAGCAATGGGAAGATAGACTCTGTGGGGAGGGGCCAGCTCCTGGCAAGCAGCAGAGCAATGGAGCACAAATCAGGACTTTTAAAAGTCTGCTCCATGGAGGGACACCGCTCCAGAGGCTAAACTGGGGTGAAGACCTTGCAGGGTCAGCGTGGCCCCAGGTCCTGTGGGGTCACAGAAGGTTCGGGAGTGTCTGAGTGTCGCAGAGCTTGCAGGTATTAGAGTAAGGAAGCCAGCTACAGAGACAAAGCTGAGGAGTGAGCTCTCAACTCAGGGTTACCTTGAAATGGTCACAGGCTGCGTGAGCTGGGAGTGAGGCTGGACACCAGGGAGACAAGAGTGACTGAGCGCTTTACTCCAAACATGGCCAGAGACCAGGGAGATGGGAGTGATTGAGTGCTTTTCTCTGAGGGCACACTGAGGAGCAGGCCCCCGAGCTCTCAGCTTCTCCGGGCTGGAGATTGGAAGGCCGCCATTATCATTCCCATCCTCCGGAACTCCACAGAAAGCTTTCAGGGAACAAAAGCTCCTGAGGAAAAAAAAAAAAAAAAAACTCCTGCGAGCGAACCCGAGCAGATTACTTACCCTTGCCCCTGGTAAGGGCAGGGTAATTCCACCTGGGGCAAAGACACTTGAGAATCACTACAACAAGCCCCTCCCCCAGAAGATCAACAAGAAATCCAGCAAAGACCAAGTTCACTTACCAAGGAGAACAGTGGAATTCCAGAGGAGGATAAAGCAAAACATGGAATTCATGGCTTTCTCCCCAAGATTCTTTAGTCTTGCAGTTAATTTTTTTTTCCTTCTGCTAATTTTTTTAAAACTTTTACCCTTTCCTCTTTTAATGTTTTTAAAATTAGTTTATCTTAACAATACCTTTCAAAAAACATAACAATAATCTTTTTTGAACCTTCATTATTATAGTCATGTTTTATCCTTCATTGTATCTAACTTTATTTTTTGTATACACATAGGATTTTTTCTTCTAAAATATTTGGGGCACAACTTCTCCTGATAGATCAAAATATACCCTAAATCTAGCTCCAGGCTTGTTCTGCTCTCCAGCCCGAGCAAATTCTATCCACTTTCCTTTTCTTTATTCTCCCAACCAACTTACTTTATCAACCTCTTTTTTTAGAAATTAAAAAAAAAATTCTCATCGATATAGGCATATTCCATCCCTTCATTGTGTCTACCCTTATATATGTTTTTCATTCTTTAAAATTTTGGGAGGTAGTTTCTTCTAAAAGACCAAAATGCTCCCAAAATGAAGTGGGTGACCCTGTTCTAGTCACCAGCCTAATATATATATATATATTCTTTTTAAATATTTATTCTTTATTTGATTTCTTTTTTTAACCTTTTTTTTTTTACTGAACTTCTTTTTATCCCCTTTCTCCCTCCCATGATTTGGGGTCTCTTCTGATTTGGTTAAAACACATTTTCCTGGGGTCTTTGCCACCCCTTTAGTATTTTATTTGCTCCTTTATATATTCTTATCTGGACAAAATGACAAGGCAGAAAAACTCACCTCATAAAAAAGAACAAGAGGCAGTACCAAAGACTAGGGACCTAATCAATACAAACACTGGTAATATGTCAGATCTAGAGTTCAGAATGATGATTCTCAAGGTTCTAGCCAGGCTCAAAAAAGGCATGGAAGATGTTAGAGAAACCCTCTCTGGAGAGATAAAAGCCCTTTCTGGAGAAATAAAAGAACTAAAATCTAACCAAATTGAAATTAAAAAATCTATTAAGGAGGTACAATCAAAAATGGAGGCTCTTACTGCTAGGATAAATAAAGCAGAAGAAAGAATTAGTGATATAGAAGACCAAATGACAGAGAGTAAAGAAGCTGAGCAAAAGAGAGACAAACAAATACTGGACCATGAGGAGAGAATTTGAGAGATAAGTGACACCATAAGACGAAACAACATTAGAATAACTGGGATTCCAGAAGAAGGAGAGAGGGGAGCAGAAGGTATACTGGAGAGAATTATTGTAGAAAATTTCCCTAATATGGCAAAAGGAACAAGCATCAAAATCCAGGAGGTGCAGAGAATTCCCCTCAAAATCAGTAAGAATAGGTTCACACCCATCACCTAATAGTAAAATTTACAAGTCTTAGCGACAAAGAGAAAATCCTGAAAGCAGTCCCGGAAAAGAAGTCTGTAACATACAATGGTAAAAATATTAGATTGGCAGCGAACTTATCCACAAAGACCTGGCAGGCCAGAAAGAACTGGCATGCTATATTCAGAGCACTAAATGAGAAAAACATGCAGCCAAGAATACTATATCCAGCTAGGCTATCACTGAAAATAGAAGGAGACATAAAAAGCTTCCAGGACAAACAAAAACTAAAAGAATTTGCAAACACCAAACCAGCTCTACAGAAATATTGAAAGGGGTCCTCTAAGCAAAGACAGACCCAAAAAGTAGTAGATCAGAAAGGAACAGAGACAATACACACCTTATAGGCAATACAATGGCACTAAATTCATATCTCTCAATAGTTACCCTGAATGTAAATGGGCTAAATGCCCCAATCAAAAGACACAGGATATCAGAATAGTTAAAAAAACAAAACCCATCAATATGCTGCCTACAACAGACTCATATTAGATCTGAAGACACCTCCAGATTTAAAGTGAGGTGGTGGAAAACAATTTACCATGCTAATGGAAATCAAAAGAAAGCTGGGGTGGCAGTCCTTATATCAGATCAATTAGATTTTAAGCCAAAGACTATAATAAGAGATGAGGAAGGACACTATATGATACTCAAAGGGTCTGTCCAAAAGAAGATCTAACAATTTTAAATATCTATGCCCCTAACATGGGAGCAGCCAACTATATAAACCAATTAATAACAAAATCAAAGAAACACATCAACAATAATACAATAATAGTAGGGGACTTTAACACTCCCCTCACTGAAATGGACAGATCATCCAAGCAAAAGATCAACAAGGAAATAAAGGCCTTAAATGACACACTGGAGCAGATGGACATCACAGATATATTCAGAACATTCCATCCCAAAGCAACAGAATACACATTCTTCTCTAGTGTACATGGAACATTCTCCAGAATAGATCACATCCTGGGTCATAAATCAGGTCTCAGCTGGTATCAAAAGATTGGGATCATTCTCTGCATATTTTCAGACCACAATGCCCTGAAGCTAGAACTCAATCACATGAGGAAAAGAACACAAATATATGGAGACTCAACAGCATCCTTCTAAAGAATGAATGGGTCAACGAGGAAATTAAAGAATACTTGAAAAAAATCATTGAAACAAATGATAATGAAAACACATTGGTTCAAAATCTCTGGGACACAGCAAAGGCAGTCCTGAGAGGAAAATATATACCGATACAAGCTTTTCTCAAGAAACAACAAATTTCTCAAATACACAACATACCCCTATACCTAAAGGAGGTGGAGAAAGAACAACAAAGAAAGCCTAAACTCAGTAGGAGAAATCATAAAGATCAGAGCAAGAAATCAATGAAATAGAAACTAAAAAAACAATAGAAAAAATCAAGGAAAATAGAAGGTTGTTCTTTGAAAGAATTAATAAGATTGATAAAATCCTGGCCAGACTTATCAAAAAGGAAAGAGAAAGAACCCAAATAAATAAAATCATGAATGAAAAAGGAGAGATCACAACCAACACCAAAGAAATACAAACAATTATAAGAACATATTATGAGCAACTCTATGCCAGCAAATTTGACAATCTGGAAGAAATGGATGCATTCCTAGAGACGTATAAACTACCAAAACTGAACCAGGAAGAAATAGAAAACCCGAACAGACCCATAGCCAGTAAGGAGACTGAAACAGTCATCAAAAATCTCCAAACAAACAAGAGACCAGGGCCAGATGGTTTCCCAGGGGAATTCTACCAAACTTTTAAAGAAGAATTAATTCTTATTCTCCTGAAACTGTCCCAAAAAATAGAAATGGAAGGAAAACTTCCAAACTCATTTTATGAGGCCAGCATCACCTTGATCCCCAAACCAGACAAGAATCCCAACAAAAAAGAAAATTACAGACCAATATCCTTGATGAACACAGATGCAAAACTTCTCACCAAAATACTAGCCAATAGGATCCAACAGTACATTAAAAGGATTATTCGCCACGACCAAGTGGGATTTCTTCCAGGGCTGCAAGGTTGGTTCAGCATCCACAAATCAATCAATGTGATACAATACATTAATAAAATAAAGAACAATAACCATATGATACTCTCAATAGATGCTGAAAAAGCATTTGACAAAGTACAGCATCCCTTCCTGATTAAAACTCTTCAAAGTGTAGGGATAGAGGGTACATACCTCAATATTATCAAAGCCACCTGTGAAAAACCCAACGCAAATATCATTCTCAATAGAGAAAAACTGAAAGCTTTCCCACTAAGGTCAGGAACACAGCAGGGATGTTTGTTATCACCACTGCTATTCAACATAGTACTAGAAGTCCTAGACTCAGCAATCAGACAACAAAGAGAAATTAAAGGCATCCAAATCAGCAAAGAAGAAGTCAAACTATCACTCTTTGCAGATGATATGATACTATATGTGGAAAACTCAAAAGGCTCCACTCCAAAACTGCTAGAACTTGTACAGGAATTCAATAAAGCATCAGGATATAAAATCAATGCACAGAAATCAGTTGCATTTCTATACAGCAACAGCAAGACAGAAGAAAGAGAAATTAAGGAGTCAATCCCATTTACAGTTGCACCCAAAACCATAAGATACCTGGGAAAAAAACCTAACCAAAGAGGCAAAGAATCTATACTCAGAAAACTATAAAGTACACATGAAAGAAATTGAAGAAGACACAACAAAATGGAAAAATGTTCCATGCTCATGGATTGGAAGAACAAATATTGTGAATATATCTATGCTACCTAAAGCAATCTACACATTTAATGCAATCCCTATCAAATCCTATCCATTTTTTTCAAAGAAATGGAACAAATAATCCTAAAATTTATATGGAACCAGAAAAGACCTCGAATAGCCAAAGGAATATTGGAAAAGAGAGCCAAAGTTTGTGGCATCACAATTCCAGACTTCAAGCTCTATTACAAAGCTGTCATCATCAAGACAGTATTATACTGGCAAAAAAACAGACACATAAATCAGTGGAACAGAGTAGAGAGCCCAGAAATAGACCCTCAACTCTATGGTAAACTAATCTTCGACAAAGCAGGAAGGAATGTCCAATGGAAAAAAGACAGCCTCTTCAACAAATGGTGGTGGGAAAATTGGACAGCCACATGCAGAAAAATGAAATTGGACCATTTCCTTACACCACACACCAAAAGAAACTCAAAATGGATGAAGGACCTCAATGTAAGAAAGGAATCCATCAAAATACTTGAGGAGAACACAGGTAGCAACCTCTTTGACCTGAGCTGCAGAAACTTCTTCCTAGGAACAATGCCAAAGGCAAGGGAAGCAAGGGCAAAAATGAACGATTGGGACTTCATCAAGATCAATAGCTTTTGCACAGCAAAGGAAACAGTTAACAAAACCAAAAGACACCTGACAGAATGGGAGAAGATATTTGCAAATGACATATCAGATAAAGGGCTAGTGTCCAAAATCTATAAAGAGCTCAGCAAACTCAACACCCAAAGAATAAATAATCCAATCAAGAAATAGGCAGAGGACAGGAACAGACATTTCTGTAAAGAAGACATCCAGATGGCCAAAATCAGATGGACAAATCAAAACCACAGTGAGATACCACCTCACACCAGTCAAAATGGCTAATATTAACAAGTCAGGAAATGACAAAAGCTGGCGAGGATGCGGAGAAAGAGGAACCCTCCTATACTGTTGGTGGGAATGCAAGCTGGTGCAACCACTCTGGAAGACAGCATCGAGATTCCTCAAAAAGCTGAAAATAGAGCTCCCCTATGACCCAGCAATTGCACTACTGGGTATTTACCCTAAAGATACAAATGTAGTGACCCAAAGGGTACATGCACCTGAATGTTTATAGCAGCAATGTCCACAATAGCCAAACTATGGAAAGAACCTAGATGTCCATTAACAGATGAATGGATAAAGAAGTGGTATAATATATACAATGGAATATTATGCAGTCATCAAAAAATGAAATCTTGCCATTTGCGACGACATGGATGGTACTAGAGGGTATTATGCTTAGCGAAATAAGTCAATCAGACAAAGACAACTATCATATGATCTCCCTGAAATGAGGAAGTGGAGATGCAACATAGGGCACTTGGGGGATAGGAAAAGAATAAATGAAACAAGATGGGATCAGGAGGGAGGCAAACCATAAGAGACTCCTAATGTCTCAAAACAAAAAACAAGGGTTGCTGGGGGGAGGTGGGTCAGGAGAGGGTGGTGGGGTTATGGACATTGGAAAGGGTATGTGCTATGGTGAGTGCTGTGAAATGTGTAAACCTGGTGATTCACAGACCTGTATTCCTGGGGATAAAAATACATTATATGGGGGCGCCTGGGTGGCTCAGTGGGTTAAGCCGCTGCCTTGGGCTCAGGTCATGATCTCAGGATCCTGGGATCGAGTCCCGCATTGGGCTCTCTGTTCAGTGGGGAGTCTGCTTCCCTTCCTCTCTCTCTGCCTGCCTCTCTGCCTACTTGTGATCTCTGTCTGTCAATTAAATAAATAAAAATTCTTAAAAAAATACATTATATGTTTATAAATAATTTAAAAAATAAATAAAAACATCAAAAAATAAAATACTGTCAATTATTAAAGTTACCATGTCACCAAAATCTAAATAAACCATTTACAAGGATAGACTTTACATTAAAAAAAAAGAGAGAAGAAAAATAATAATTTTGTGTTTTAAAGTGGGGAATTAAAATTCTTTGCTAAAATAACAAGATAAAGACGTTTCAGAGATTGTTCAATGAGGAAATCATGCTAAGATCTTTATTATTTTGTGCTGGGAAAAGAGAAATACTAAAAAGAAAATAGATTTGAATAAAAAATTGTACTTATTTATTTTAATTTAGAATTAAACAAAAAATTAACTTCTAAATCCACACAAGAAAATTTAAACAAATATATATATACATTTGAATACATAGATGTTGATCTGTATTCTAGGCTACAAAGTTTGAAAATAAAGGGGTAAAAAAGCCATATCACAAATAGTAACAGAAAGTTTGAAAATAAAGGCGTAAAAAGCTATATCACAAATAGTAACAGATACAAAGATGATGAAGCAATATTGATATTGATATCAATGAAAATAGAATTGTAAGCAGAAATCATTAATCAGAATAAAGAAGGTTGTCATACAATCATAAAAGAATCTTACAAGAAGAAAAAATAATGATGAAATTGTATGCATGTAACTATACAGGCCTAAAATATAAAATGCAAAATCTGCTTTAATTACAAATAGAAATCTTAAAACCCGCAGACATCATAATTTTTTAATGACACCCTATCAGAAATAGATAGAACAAGCATAAAACACAAAAGAAAGTGTGTAAAAATTTTTGATATAATTACTTAGACTATTTATTAAATATATGGAAGTAGGCACCCAACTAATTTTCCTCAAATTAATTTTTCTCTTTTCCCTTTAAAGTAGTCATCAATTTTGGGGCACCTGGGTGGCTTAGTAGGTGAAGCATCTGCCTTTGAGTTGGGTTGTGATCCCAGGGGATCTGTGGGGAGCCTGCTTCTCCCTCTACCTTTCTCTCTCTCTCTGTATCTCAGGAATAAATAAATAAAATATTTTTAAAAATAGCCATCACTTCTTATCTGAACACAAGAAATAACCGTTTTTGCTGTAATAGCTCAATAATAAGTAGAAAAACTGAAGAAACCAGCAACAAAGGACTTTATTTTATAAGAAGAAAAAATATATGTATATACATATATGTACACACACACACACACACACACACACATTTACCTACTCATTTTCCACCCAATAAGGTGACTTCCAGTTAGAATTCAAGGAAAAAAACATTTCTAAGATAGAATAATCTCCAACTACTTTAAGAGTGTAGTCCTGATACTAAGACTGTTCTAAGACAGTTAGGAAAAAGGAAAAATAAATACCAATATTGTTCACAAGCATATTTGTGAAAATTTTTTTTCAAAAATTCTAATATCAGCAAGTCATAGTCAGCAGTATCTTAAACACATACACACATATATCCACTTTGACTTTACTATAAGGATAATTGAATATTAATGTAAGATAACCTTGTCTCAAATCAAAGGAGTAAACACAAATGACAATCTCAATAGAAAAATACATTCAATCAAATTCCACATTAATGGCTTAAAAAGAAACAAAGGAAATAGACTTTAAAAAAATTATTAGATCCTGGGAAAGGAGTCTTTTGAAAACTAAATATTACTGAAGGATACCATTGATTCAAATTAAAAGAATAAACCCATATGACAACCTCAATAGAGAAATACACTTGACCAAATTCAACATTGATGGTTTTAATTTTTTATTTTTATTTTTTTAAGATTTCATTTATTTATTTGAGAGAGAGAGAAAGATAGTGAGAGAGTACAAGCATGGGGAGGGGTAGCAGGAGAAGGAGAAGCAGACTCCCCACTGAGCATGAAGCCCATTATGGGGCTTAATCCCAGGACCCCAGGATCATGACCTGAGTCAAAGGCAGGTCCTTAACCCACTGAGCCACCTAGGTACCCCAACAAATGATGGTTTTTAAAACACACACAGAAAAAAATAGAATAGGAAGAGAATTACTATATACAGAAAAAAGAAGACTTACAAAAATTCTTAGGAAACATAATAAATATTGACTTTGAAATCAGAAGGAGAACAAAGAAGCCTGTTATTACTGTTCTATTGAACATCACACTGGTGGCTTCAACCATTTCAATAAGACACACACGAAAAAAAATCAGAGTCACAAGAATATGAATGGGAAGATAAAACTAGCCATATGTTTAGAAAATATGGTTGTTTAATTAGAAAATCAGAAGGAATCCAGGGTCATATTGTTAGAAATAATAAAAGGCATTGTAAAAAAGTAGCATCAGTAATCATCTACTATAAAATATAATAGAAAATTATTACTTATATTATATATGTTATTTCAGTAGCACTAAAAAATAATCCATATTTTAAGTGCAATTCCAAACAAAATCCTGATCATGGAACTTGATTTTTCTACTTCTAAATTTCACATGGCAAGCCAATGACTTTACCAATAAAAATAAAGTTTTGAAGAAGAAAAACAACATGGGGATACTGTACTACCATTGTTTTTATTTAAAAATCATAATAATTATGTCAGTATTATCTCAAGGCAGGTATAAACAAAGAGAGAAAAAAAGCCTAGAAATATATATTCACATATATATCATATATGGAAAAGATATATAATAGATGTAATGCGCATCAGTGGAGAATGATAAAATATCTAATACTGAGTTTGTCCAAGTGACTGTAAGGATACCATGGGAGCGTCATTCTGTGTTTGTTAGATCAAGCACATTAATGTGACGTATCTTTACTACTTATTTTGTCTCCTTAAACTATCAATTCCTGGAGGAATAAGTTTTTAAATCTTCTAATAAGACATTTGTTCATTTACTATTTTAATGTTTTTGTTTTATAGTGCAGGAAGATCTTCCTTTGCCCTATGGTCCTTCTAGCCAGACTTAGAATCAAATTGACATGAGACAGATTAACAAGAGAAAATCAAATTTAATAAGCATACATATGGGGAATCCACACAGCCATGAAATTCCAAAGAAAATGAGGCTACAGGAAGCTTATATGAACTAAAGCTGGGGGGGGGTGCAGGTTTGAGAATACAAAGAGGAGGAAAGACGAGAAAGCTCATTAGCAGGAAGGTGAAAGAAAATATGAAATGTTTGGAAAAACAAGATGCTCTCTTCCTGGTACAGACTCTCCTTTCTAGTGTAAATTGAGGGAGTTATGGGTAAGGCAGAGAACGTTTCCTGAATCTGCTTGGTTTTTACTACTTTTAAGTCAAAATAATCTTTATTCCAAGGTGGCATCTTTGAGGGTATCTCATCCACACCCCTTCAATAACATTTTGTACCTTTTCCATATCTAATGCTTTTTGCTTTGAAAGCCTATCTTTTCTGAAAATAACATAGCTTTCTTTGGTTTCATTTGGGGGGGCTACCATTTTCTCATTTTTTAAATTGTGCATCTTTTTATAGTATAAGGTATCTCATATAAGCAGCAGATATTTTAATTTTTACTCTCACTCTGTATTTTTTGTGTTAACTAGAAATTAAGTCCAATCACTTATATTTATTGTGATTACAACTGTGTTGGATTGACTTGCATCACCTTCTTAATAAAAAAAGTATTTTTATTGTCCTGTTTACTTTTTCTGTTTCTTTTTTCCTCATGAATTTCTAGGCTTCTTTTGGATTAGAATCTTAGAACCTCATTACATTCTCCTCTTAGTTTGGAAGATATATGATTAGAGTTTAACAAGTTTATATTTATTGTAATTACTTCTATGTTTGGATTAATTTATACCAACTTTCTATGTGCTGCTATTGACCTGATTTTTTAAAATTTAAATTCAATTAATTAACATACAGTGTATTATTAAGAGGTAGAGATCAGTGATTTATCAGTCTTATATAATACCCAATGCTCATTATATCCCATGCCCTCCTTAATGTCCATCACCCAGTTACACCATCCTCCCTCCCATCCACCCCAACTCCAGCTACCCTCGGTTTGTTTCCTATGATTAAGAGTCTTTTATGGTTTTTCTCCTTTTCTGATTTTGTCTTATTTTATTTTTCCCTCCCTTCCACTATGATCTTCTGTTTTGTTTTTTAAGTTCCACATACGAGTGAGATTATATGATAATGTTCTTTCTCTGATTGACTTATTTCACTCAGCATAATACCCTCTAGTTCCATGCATGTTGTTACAAATGGCAAGATGTCATTTTTTGATGGCTGAATAATGTTCCAGTATGTGTGTGTGTATAGATATAGATCTCACACTTCTTCTTTATTCATTCATCTGTTGATGGACATCTGGGCTCTTTCCACAGTTTGGCTATTGTGGATATTGCTATAAGCATTGAGGTGCAGGTGTCCCTTTGGATCACATCTGTATCTTTGGGGTAAATACCAAGTGGTGCTATTGCTGGGTTATAACATAGATCTATATCCAACTTTTGAGGAACCTCCATACTGTTTTCCAGAGTAGCTATACCAGCTTGCATTCTCACCAACAGTATGAGAGTGACCTGAATTTTTTTTCCTGTTTTCTTTTCTTGCTTTCACTAGTTTCTTATATTCTTTGAGATTAGAGTTTGGTTTTCTTCATCATATGTTTCCTTCTCCTCTATCTGTATGCAATTTTCCAGTTACCCTTACTATTTTAAGATGCATATTTAACAAAGTCTGAAGTATTGAATCTGATGGTGAAGTCTGTTGTTTCATCTGGGTCTCTCCTCTGGTCTCTTACGTGTGTGTGTGTGTGTGTGTGTGTGTGTGTGTGTGTGTGTGTGAGACAGAGATAGAGATATTGAGGTTGCTTTTTTTTTTTAACTTTGCACTCATATTTCTGTAAACTTGATATGAGAAAATTCTTTGAGGACCTGCTCGAAGTTTTATTTCTCTAGAGAGAAATCGTATTTGTGTTTGGAAATTGCCTGGAGGCACTACCAACCCTAAACAATTTAAAACTACATTCTCCATTTAAATGTTTTAGACCAACAAGATATGAATTTGCACCTTAAATCTATTTGAGGGTTGGTTTTTGGAGAAAAATTCTCATATTATTTTTTTCCTTCTTCCCAGAACAAAGGTTGAAATAGGAAATAGGAAAATGCCCTCACTGTTCCCTTCAGCCATGTAGGTTCCTTTCTCTTTACCTAGATCCTTACACAAGGGTTTCAGCCATGTGCAAATGTTTCCAAGAAGAATGTGAATCCTGCATGGGTTCTAGCCTTTATATCCTATTGTCTGTAATCGATTTGTCCTTCCAAGCGTAGGCTTTAGATCTTTTGGTGTAAAAGCAAGTTCGGCTTTTCCTTACCTCCAGGTGTTTTTGGCTTCACTTTTTATTTGTCCTTTTTAAATTCCTTTCCTTTGGGCCAGTTAAGCAATACCTCTCAAGATATTTAAATACTCAAAAAAGCATTGTAATTATTTTGTTTGGGAGGTTCATTTAGGGTATCTCACCCATCATATTTTTAGAAATAGTAGCAAATATGTAATTTGATTGAGATCAATTAGTTAATATTTCTTATTTTCTTAAGTTCCCAGTAAAAGCTTACTTTATATTTTGCAAATCAAAACCTGAAGTTAGACCAGTGAGATTTCTAGAGATAATTATATGAGTTCCAGTTGGCAGAATAAATGTGCATTAAAAAGATCAGTAAGCTAATGTTTATACATGGTTTCAGAATATGGACGACTGCTTGGATAGTCCAGTAACATTGACATTGACAAGCCAGCACTCTATTTCTCTGTGCTTTTTGATTTACAAAAGTTGCTAAATCAGAAATCATGAAAGACAAAAGTCCTGAATTCTTTGTATAACTGATTTAAATTGAGCTTGCTACTTTTTTTTTTTGATACTTCAAATATTGTTTATTTTTTAAATTCTGACTCCATAAACATAATAATAGCAAAGGGCCATTTGATGATTATTTCTTGTTGATAAATAATTCATAGCCTGAAAAGTTGTTCATTCTAATTCCGATGACAAACTATACAAAATCAGTAACTTATTTCATTGAAATTAGGTGTTTCTACCTGTGGTTTAATAGGCTTGTAATTATATAGAGGTATGTGTTTTGTACTTCAGTAAATGCATTTAACTTTGTACATTTGTACTACTATAACAAGTCTGGCTTGCCCAATCCATAGTTCTCACCGACAGGGAAGAATTACAAAAAATAACTACAAAAATCATCCCTTCATACTAAGATTGTAAATCTCAGTTCACTCATCTAAAACCAAAACAAACAAACAACTGAATGCCTTTAAAGATCTTTTTTATCTTCTGCTAATTTCTGCTTAGTAAGATGTCATTAAAAATACATAGGAGCCTTACCATTTATTTATTTAGAAATATAATACTGAAAAAAATGTAAAATTATTAACAGTTAAAACTCAGCTTTCCTCTGAATTTCCTAAGCACATATGTGGATTTGAGAAAGCTCTACCGGGAACATGAAGTATCTCTGCCTTTTGTATTGCTCATCTCTTCCTTAATTTATTTGTCCCCCAATGTTACTCACTCTATGACTGAGAATATAGAGCCACTCAGAAGTGCTTTCTACGTTGTTTACTCAATTGATGAATTTGAGCAAAGTCTGATACGTCAAAAAGCAAGCTCATTAAAGAACAAAAATCAACAGATCTTAGAATCTTCTGCCAAGAAGATGCTACTTTCCTTCAGCTACTGATTAAAATGAAATCAAATGTAGAGCCAAACAGAATTTAATAGCCTTGCATCCATATGGATTTTGGTAACAGATTTATCTGATGGAGAAAGAAAGATGGGAAATAATAACCATTAAATGGTGGACACATTGTTCATCAGTCTCTACCCAACCAGTTGGAGGTACACTAAGAATAAAACTCTGAAATTCTCCACACATGACCAGGGCTAAACACTAAAGAAGAGACAATACTATAAAAGACATGCTATTAGAATATCATATAGCATACAGGATATCATGTCTATTATATTATTGTTTCCTGGTAGGTAATTGTAAATATTATTACAAAGCATTAACTATGAGCCAGGCCTTTTCCATGAATCAAGTCCATTTACTTCTCAAAGAACCAACAGGACAGATAAATGGCATTAGTTCCATTTTAAAGAGAATACTTCCCTAGCCTACAAGTGCCACTCTTCTTAGTTAAAAAACAAAAGACTAAAATACATTTTGTAAAACATATGACATATATTATTTCATGCTTTCTGATTAAATAATAAGGAGATAATCTCAAGGACGCAAACTAGGCTCCAAAGTCACTGACTCTTAAATTACACCAGTAAAAAACTATTATGAGGACAATTGCATGGAAAGAAGCATGTGAATTGTACATACGTTGATACTTCCCGAGATTAAATATTTTCTAACTATAAAGGTAATATATGTCTATTTTTAAAAATTGGAAACACATAAAAGTATAAAGAAGAAATTATCAATCATTTAAAAATCCCATCTATCCAGGGAAACCATTGTTAACTTATTGGTACATATACAGTAGCCTCTCAATTACATGAATATACACATGCTTTTTATATTTCTTACAAAATTGGTTATGTATTATTTTGCAACCTGACTTTTTTGCTTAATAAAAATATTTTAATATTTTTTATTTAAAAATATATTTAATATATTTTTATGAAATAAAAATATTTAATATTTTACCTTGGCAATAAGTATTCTTCATGGTGATTATTAAGGCTACCCAGTATCCAGTCATATGATAAAGATATAAATATAGTTCAGCAATCCCTTAGTATTGGATTTTAGATAGTTTCTGCTATTTGTAATGATCATTTTTGTGCTTAAATCTGTGGGGATACCAAGTATTTCTCCTTAGGATGAATTCCTAGAAGTGGAGGTTTTAGGTAAACAGATATGTTTGTGGATCTTTTACACTGGACTCCCTGTTGCAAAGACAAATGTGTCTAATACAGTGTTAGGAGGGAGTTTTACTCTCCTAACTATTCTTCCGATAACAACTGGGCTAGAGGAGTGGAGGGAGCTATAGCCAGTTCTGTGGTACCCTGGTAGTAGTCCTCCAGTCTTCCAGTCCTCCCTCTCTTTCCCACAGCCCCTCAGGTGCCCACACACTGCTCATTCCTGGATCTCTGAATACTGGTGCTTTTTTCATTTAGCCAACAAGGAAAGTTCTCCCTTTCTAGAGGCTTGCTCTTCCACATTGGGTGCCTGGTAACATCGTTCTCTCCTTTCATATCACTGGTCTTTTTCTCAGATAACAAAGGCAGGACTGGGGGTGGACAGACTGGTGGCTTAGTGGATGGTCAAGCATGCCCCACGCATAGACTCTATGCCTAGACTCCTACCTAAGTTACTACTGTTTCAGTGCCTTGGAATTCAGCAAGTTCGCCTGACCAACAATGACAACCGCTAGGGGGCACTATTGCCTAAAGCCACAAGCTAGCTTGACTGTTTTAAGGAACCCTGCCTAAGGACTGCTCCCTAGAAAAAGTGGTGTCAACAGGACATCCATGTACTAGAGTGTCTATCTCCCCACACCTTTGCCAACATCGCTATGTCTTCTTTTTCTTTTTCAAATCGATCTAAAAGACAACAATGGTATTTCATATTGTTTAAATTGAATTTTTAGTATTACTAATAAGGTTGCACATTTCTAAAACTGACGATACAAACAAAATGTACCCTTTAGAAACAGTCACATCACATAGGCGTATACAAGGAAAGGACAGGTGTCATAATTCCACCTCCAGAGGAAACCATTTTTATGTATATGCTGCCAGAATTTCTCCTATGCAAATATGTATATACTTATTGATAAATAATCTTTTATGCCTAAACATACAAACTCAAACCTACCCTGTTATTTTTAATAGCTACAGGAAACTTTTACACAATGAATATCATAACTTATACAGCCAGTTCTATATTGATGAACTTTTAGCTTGTTTCTAACTTTTCACATGACTAACAGTACCACAATCAATAGCGTCTTACATAAACCTCGGTGCACCTGAGCAAACTTTCCTATATGCTAAATTTCTAGAAGTGTAATTATTGAGTCAAAGGATTTACACAAGAAGTGTGATAAAATGAAATTCTGGGAGGTCCGACATTTTTATCTATCACATTCATTTAACACCAGTGCCTCGACCTGTACTTGGGACTCAATAAATATTTTTGAATAAATCCAGATTTTGAGTAGAACTTAAAAGTGAAATCTTTATACAAGAAAACCCATTATAGAGAAGATGCTTGAATATAAGAGAAGGATTGGAGAAAGAAGGAGAGGGTATTTGAAGAGCCTCATGAACTTCTCATGAAGTCTAGCAAGCCATAAACACAGAATAAAAATCTCTGGTCGTAAAACATGCACACACCCTGGGAGCAGAAAGACCTTGATTGGAAGTATATTCAACACACAATAATGTGAATATACTTAATGCCACTGAATTTTACACTTAAAAATGGTTAGAATGACAAATTTTACATTATGCATATTTTACCACAATAAAAATAAGTAGATTTTTCCATTTATAGGATAGTAACACTGGGCAAGCATTTCAACCATGTGGAGGTCTAGTTCTTTTTCAGCATATTAGCACAAGCCATAACTTGATTAATAGGATGTTAACTGAACTGTCTTAATCTCAATTTTTTGCCAAGGCCCTGAGACCACCTATCAAAGTCAAGTACAAGACTACCTCTCCAAAAGGAGATCTGCAGAAAGTGCTGAGAGGATTTTTTTTTTGGGGGGGGGTAGTTTCCTCACCCATACTGAGTGTATAAAAGAGTTGGAGAAACTTAGTGGTGAATTTTTGGAGAGTTGGTTTGCTGCACTTCTCCTCAACCCAAGGGAAAGGGAATTGGGGATTCTTTTGCCTTCCCGTCAAAACCAAAGGATGGCTTTAAAGGAACCATTTAGAGAGTTTTACCTGTTTAAACATAAAGGTGAGCAATGAACTTTCCCTCACAAGAAAACTACAGGTGTGAGACCCTCAGCAATGTGAAGTGAAAGGTGGGGAGTCTATGAGGATCCCCGAAAAGTGCCTTCGAGGGAAAAGGTGGTTTGAAACCACACTGTCAGCTCATGGAAACATGGGCTATGTCAAATTTTTCCTGTTCAGTTCTTCTCTTTGCTCCACCTGCTAGTGCCAAGGCCACACGAGGCAGAGAGAAGGAGTTAGAGGAAAGAAGAGAGAAACAGGATGGGTTTGCTGGAGAGAGTACAGCCAATATAGAGTGGGCATGTGACTGGTCTTGATGGCCTCATCAGTCCTGAAGAGAGTTTCTAAACTAAAAAATACTGAGTGTGAAGGGAAATTTTGTGGCAAATATGGTAAATTGGCTGATTTCATGGGTAGATCAGTACAGAAGAACAGAAGCAGCGCATGTTGGATACAGTGACAGAGATGCCTCAATAGGTATCAGATTGCAAAGCCATGCTTCCTTAGCCCCCACAGTGAGTTTCAGTCAACTCTGAAAATGAAGTGAGGAAAATTTCATCACTTATATCAAACTCAATTTGGCAAAAGATTATTTTAACCTTTCAAGTACAATATAGAGACTGACATCTAGAAATTAACAGAATAGCTACCTTGGTCCAGGAATGCGATGGCCCTCACCACTTCCCTTCCCTTGCTCTCTCTCCTTGTCTCTCTCCCAAGTACCCACAGCCTGCTGCATTTGCATGCTCACACACACCCCAGCCCCAAACCACCTTTCTAGTGTTCAGCAATACTTTAGCTTCATGTTGCAAAACATGGCAAAGAGTTCTTTAAAAATGGAGAGTTCATTTCTTCATATCCATTGTTTTGAGTTTCTCATACGTCTGACATTATGAAACACATCAGGAATGTCGAAAGAATAAGACATTGTCTCAGCTTCAGTGAGTTAGATTAACTGTTGGAATAGGAAACTAAAGACATAATTATGAGGTAATGAGAAAATTACAGTAAATATACATATACACACATTACTATAGGACCCCAAAGGAAGGAGACATTTGTTGTTCCTCTGGATTTGGGAAAGCCTACCCAGAGGGAAAAAAATAGCTAAAGAACCAATGAAGTGTCATTAAATCTTCATTTAACCACTCCCTACTTCCTGTTCAACACACTGGACCATCGCTGCAAACAAGCAACAGAATCTGCACCTGGTTATTGCTATGGAAGCTGTCCTTCTTGTCAACACCTGAACTAGACAGACTCGTTCTTCTAAGTTGATGTGGAAAAAGCTTAGGGTGTGGTGTGATCTCCATTGTCCTCAAATAGCTAGCTGCCCTGTTCATCCCACTACTAGATCCAAGATCCCCCAGCTGGAATTATTCCTTTGAAATGGCCTCACTATCTTCAGAGGGTTACAGATAATCTTATATGTGCCAGTTAATGTGTTGCTAGGTGCTCTTTGCATATTTCTATATGTGTGACTGATAACACAGTCGTGTGGTCAGCTGGCAAATTTGCCATGGTCTAAAGCTTAAGAGGTGTTTTCTGCAGCCAGTCAGCCCCAGGTCAGAGCTGACCTCCAGCCCTCTTACACTGCTGAGCCTCTGCTTCTCAACCTATAACATAAAGATGTGAAGACTTCATGCCTAGCACATAATATGCATTTAATAATGGAACACATTATCTTTATTAGCTAGATGTCTGAAATGAAAGATCAGTGGGAGTCAGTTCACAACCAGGAAGAAACATAAGGGAGAAGCAGGCAGAGGTAAGAGTTATAAAGGAAAGAAAAAAGAATTTAAGGTTGTTAAACAAAATTCCAGGAAGAAGAAGTACTCTCTCCGATGCTAAGCAATCTTTTTTAGAGTCACATTATGTTTGAAATATTCTGACTGAGAATAGGTACTGAGAGATACAAGCTTCCTAATAAAACCGTAAGACCTATCCTCAAAATTGAATCTATGAACTACTGATTGCAACTCTACACAATCTTAGCATTATTATAGATGTAAGTATTCTCTTCAGTCAGACACACAGACTTAAGAAAGCGTGACCAAGCAACATGATACAATTCAGCATATACTTTTCTCTACAATTTCATTCTTACGTAATTTTTAGAAACCTACAGTTAGGATATGCATAATCATTAATTACCTAACTCCTCCCGTTTTTCATTTTATTTTTTAAAGATATTTGTACTGTTTTATTAAGCAAAATTATTGTCACAAATAAAGTATCAAATTTAGAACTCATTTTTAAATTTAATGATTTCAAGTAAAACCTTAAATATTATGCCTAAAATGTTTATTGTCTATAGGGTCCTACTTCATATCAACTGAATTAATTCTTATGCTCAAAGTATTTTTTGCTGGAAAAAACTCAATAGCATTCTCTCATTCATAAAACTCTGTTACAAATCTGGGCTCCATGACAGAGGAAGAACAAAAAGCAAAATTACTAACATTAGAGCCGAAAGAGTTTCGCTTCCCTTTACAAAATTGCTTACTTTCCTCTGAGATTAATGGGCTGTCAGAGGGTTCTAGACAATGACTAAAACCTTAAAATAAGGAAGGGTGACCCCTAGTGTTGGCCTTTAGAAACCAAATTCATGTAAAACCAGAAAGCTCCAAAGATGTGGGGAAGAATTCAATAGCACACGTTATAAGGCAAAAACAAATCAAAATACCTAATTCACTTACTTTAACTGTCTGTAGACACATAAAATCACTATCATTGAAGATATTACTAAAATCCTTTAGGAAAATCTTTCAAACAACCCATCACCTCCTGCACTCCCTTTCACTCATGGCAAGTGTATGAATCAGAAAAGAAAAAAATAAGAGGAAAAGGCCCAAGCTTCACTTGAATGAGCAAAGAGAGAACCGGCCAAGGAAAAAATAAAACATTCACCTAAACATTAAGCCCACGTTGCACTGAAGATGACAAATTGTACCAAATCCACAGCATAGACCCATGTGAAGTATTGAGGAAGAAAATCTTGAGAGAATCATTTACTTCCGCACTAGTGTTTGCACAGAAAAATTCACCTTCCACAAACTCAAGGTCACCAGTCCTGCAGAAAAAGGGAAATAGTTTGGCTTAAACACCTGTCACTTGTGACAAAATGAAGTGAAATGAGGGGTCAAAGGTGACTTACTGCCTCATGTGAACTCATTGTCACTCAACCAGAGCAAGATTTGGTGAAAAGAGGACATGCTGGGACAGAGAAATCTTATAAGTGAGGAGGAATTGTTCCTGGAGAAAAAAAATATAGCATGTAAGAAAGCCATGAAGATCTTTGCTGGGAAGTTTTATTGCCGTTATTTACAAAGGCTCTTGACTGGAGCTGGCGTGGCACCAGCACAGAGTAAGCAGAAATTAGACATGTAATGGTCTCCTTTTGAGTTTCAGGTGCCACGTGACAGAAGATTGCCTCAGCAAAGTTTGTGCTGAGGACAGCTCCGACACTTCCCTTCACTCCTATGGGCTTAACGAGGAAAAAATAAAAGCTTTTGATTTTCACTTACATCTTCTGATTTTACCCTGTATGTGCCCCCTCACCTTTATCCAGAAAGATATCCCTTTTTTGTTTCACATAAATGGCTCCCCAGTAAACATCTGTTATCTAACTCGTAACTATAAATTATTTAGATCACACATGCTAAATTATTTAAAATAATGCTTTGAAAGAATTGTATTCATATTAACAAAAACAAGACTACTCTCTAAGATGACTTAGTACTAAATGATTTATTTTATTCCTTTTATCTCTGTGATTTTAAACATTTGGAAGAAAGTAAAATGCCCTTTCTTAATCTGTGTTTTCAATATTTTTATAAAAGGAATTCATTCAAACAGGTTGTCGCAAGTTTCAGCTGTCATTATGCCCCCGCAATCAGGGACTTTCAATTACAAGCAATGTGTCTGTCATAAAATTTTTCATTTATTTAGCAAGAAGGTAATCTTTAATAGGTGCATACATAATTTCATTTTGTATGACTGATTTACCTGCCTACTGAAGCTCATTCTAGCAGAGCATTAGCACTCTCTGGGAACTTCCATTTCTTTTAAAATCTGCATCAATTCCTTCCAGTGACTAATTTCCTAAGACACTGAAATGGCCTCTTTGAAATGCAGCTTTCAGAAGTGCACAGAATCCTAGGAAGGAGCTTATACATACATTTTGCTTTCTTTGCATATAACTCCTATGTGTAAGCATTGGGGGCCCCTAAAAGACATTGGGAAGGCGATCTTTCCTTGCCAAAATAATACCCTCTTATGCACACACATATACTCCCAAACACAAATGCCCATGAAACGAAAGTAGTAAATACTCTGCTTTGGGAAGGTGGTGTGGAAGGAAGTGATGGTATTAACAGAATACATATTGGGGATGGTGAGTCAATTTTATTAAAGATTTTGTGGAACAAATGCTTCATTTTATTTTATATTTGAAGCCATAATTTCATATTAAAATAAACATATTATGAGGTAGAACTCAACAATGCTTAAATTATAAACCATGGGACTTCAAAAATAAATTTGTATTTGCTGGGGTGTTTTAGGCTATTTTCCTAAGTCCTCTGGTTTATAGGGATCTTACTTTTTTATTTGGGATATCTCTATGGGAAGATTTGCAGTTAAATTCTTTGTTCAAATTTAGACCTCCTGGGAGAGATAACATGTAAAGCTGTTAAAAGAAAAGTGTTTATCATATTCCATGTGAAAACTAAGGACAGCTGCCTATATTGAAAAGAAAAAGAAAACAAATGAAAGATAGATCAATGATAGATGGGAGAGCAATTTGAAAGAAGGTGAGGTCCATATCTAAGGGCTGTATCAGGAAGCAGGAATAGCTATGGGGAAAAACTGGGGAAGAATGGAGAGGACAATGCTTCTGGATGGAAACAGAGCATTTTACTTTATTGTATGACTAGAAAGTAAAGCAACAAAAGGAAAGACTGTAATGTGGGAATATCTCAAGGGTAAATGGCTGACATCACAGTTTTGTGTAAGTATGACTTTCTTTTAAAAATATTCTTTTTTTTTTAAAGATTTATTTTTTATTTTTATTTATTTGTCAGAGAGAGAGGGGAAGCGAACACAGGCAGACAGAATGGCAGGCAGAGGCAGAGGGAGAAGCAGGCTCCCCGCCGAGCAAGGAGCCCAACGTGGGACTCGATCCCAGGACGCTGGGATCATGACCGGAGCCGAAGGCAGCTGCTTAACTAACTGAGCCACCTTAAACAAGAATTTCTTCTTATTATAGGAGTATAGTTGACACACAATGTTACATTAATTTCAGGTATACAGTATAGTGATTTGACAAGTTTATACATTATGCTATGTTCACCACAAGTATAGCCACCATCTGTCACCATACAATGCTATCATTGACTGTATTCCCTATGTTGTACCTTTTATTTCTATGACTTTTTATTCCATAACTGGAAGCCATAACTATATCTCCCACTCCATTCCATAACTGTATCTCCCACTCCTCTTTATCCATTTTATCTATTTCCCCCTCCCACCCTCCCCTCTGGCAATCATGTTTGTTCTGTACTTCTCTCTGATTCTGCTTTTTTGCTTGTTTCTTTATTCATTTGGGTTTTTTTTTTTTAGATTCTACATATGAGGGAAATAATATGCTATATGCCTTTCTCTGTTTGACTTATTTCACTTGGCATAATACCCTCTAGGTCCATCCATGTTGTCACAAATGACACAATCTCATCCTCTGTTATGACTGCATAATATGTATTATGTATGTGTATCTCACATCTTCCTCATCCATTTGTCTACTGATGGGATTAATATCTAATATATAAAAAAGAACTTCTACAACTCAACACTAAAAGAACAAACAATCTGATTAAAAAATGAACAGAGGACCTGAATAGATATTTTTCCAAAAAAGACATACAGATGACCAACAGACACATGAAAAAATTAACAGTACCACTAATGATCAGGGAAAAGCAAATCAAAACCATAATGAGATGCCACCTCATACCAGTCAGAATGGCTAGTATCAAAAAAGACAAGAAATAACAAGTATTGGCGAGGATATGGAAAAAAAGGAACACCCAGATACTGTTGGTGGGAATGTTAATTGGTACAGCCATTGTGAGAAATAGTTATGGGGGTTCCTCAAAAAATTGAAAAACAGTTACTATATGATCAAGTAATTACCCAAAGAAACAAGACTTTTAACACTAAAACTCAGAGTATATTCTGTTCTTAGTTCTACATAGTGAAACCATTTCAGCAATAATATAGATAAATATGTATTTTGTCATAACACTAGAAAGAAAAATATGTTGTTTTGATTTACCCAAAGTTCCCAAACCATCTGGATTAAGGCAAGGAGAATAGTTTTAATTGACCAGGTAACATGAAATGAGACCAATATGAAGTCTTATACTTAGGTCTAAATATTTGATTGCAGAAGGTATAGTATGGTTTACATGAAGTGAGAGTGAATCGGTTTCTAACACAGATCTGTCTCTAATTACTACATGGAAAGAGGCCGTGAGAAGCTAATTTTTCTGACTTTGACTTATCCGCATTGATCTATATCTCTCTGACTGTAATTCCAAGCTAAGTAACATGTTTATCCAATAGCCACTGTCAACCTATGATTTTTCCCAAGACCTGACTTATTTTAATTATCAAAAATTGTGTTCTTGTTGTTAAAAAAAAGAAAAAAAAACAGAACTAATGTTATAGAACTCTATGCAATAGATAGTAGAGCATTCTCAATATCTCATGAGTTAACATTCAGATGTGTATCTTTTGAGATATTTTCCTCTGTATATCCAAATGCATCTAAATATATAAATATGGATTTTTAGCAAAATGAGATGACATTAAACATAATTTTCACTTGCTTTCTTCCCTAAGATCCTTACCAATCAGTTAACATCTACCTCAAAGACTGTGATCAAAGACTGTGCACGTTATTCACCTACATATATATAATGCCATATTATCCTCCCCAAAATACTGTAGTAAATGGTACTTCCAAGAGGTCTGAATGTGCTCATTTCTTTGCATACATTGATAAATTTAATTCAGATAAAATTTGAAATCATGATTCCACTGAAATTGTATTTGAATTACACTCCATTTTAGGATTAACTTAAGGAAAATTGAACTTCCCTATCCAGGAATATCCTATATGTTGCTATTTCTCATATCAGCAGTTCTCAATATAGGTATTTGGCTTTCTGTTTTTCTTAGTCCCATGAGAGCACCAGTTTCTCTAACATGTCAATATGGTTGTATTCCTAGAGTAAACTTTGATTTTTAAATCATATTTTATAAGTGGGATTTGTTGTGTTTGTGTGCATGTGCAATGTAAAGGAGTTCTTTGTGTGATGGGTTTTGCTATCAGTATCATGCTCGTATCAATATAGCAATTTCCACTTTGTCCTGTTTTTATTTTTTTAAGATTTTTTTTTAAAATTTTTAAGTAATCCCACCCACCCAGTGTGGGTCTGAACTCACAATCCCAAGATCAAGAGTCACACGCTCCACCAATTGAACCCCCACCCCTACCTTATCCTGTTTTTGGAGCCAGTTTTTAAAAACATAAACATCTTATACAAGTTAAAAGAACTTGTTTATCAAATTAATAAAATACCAGTATCTTTTCAGGTAGGAGTTTCTTCTATAATTGTTGATTTGTTCAGGCTTCCTACTTTCTACAGGTAGAAGTCAGCAAAGTATATTTTCTTAAAGACAAATCCAATTCAGTTTTTCAAATTACTTTGTCAATCACTTGTTTAAAATATTCTAATATTCCCTTCTATAACCTTAATTAGAGCCCATTTTTTCATTATATTAACCACTGTATATCAGGCACTGTATTCCTACAACAGCTTTTGAGATAGGCATTGTATTTTTTCTCAACCTTTCAGTGAAGAAACTGAGGAATCAATAAGTATTGACTTGTCCGATATACAGAAAGCAAGTAGCCTATTGAGAGTTCAAGCTCAATGTTTATAGGTCCGTAACCTGGACAGTATAAAAATCTGGCACCTGTTAAGTCTCTTTTCATTGCAGATGTAACTTACTTTGTGAAAGGAAGAGGCTTTCCCCAGACATCTGTAGCATAGTTTCCAGGGTTAGGTCTTCTCTCTAAAAGAGAGGTCATCAAACTTTTGCTTATATATCTCCATAAGAACTTTTTTTATAAGATACAGTTGATATATAACATTAATTCAGGTGTACAACATCATGATGTGATAGTTGTAAAGAATTTTTAAATTGAAAATTAAAATTTTGCATTATAAACTCAAATAATTGCAAAAAGATAATTGTAGGTATATACTGTAAATATGGAACTTGAAAAATGAAATCGATCTATCACTTTAAAAAGTATCCAGGAAATCTAAAAACCATCATGATATGACACCTGCCACAAACCATTTTTTAAAAGCTGTTATAAGTAAAACATTTTACATTATTCCTCTTTTTCCCTTTTGTTATTTCACTTAATTCCATAAAACTAGGGGCACCTGGGTGGCTCAGTGGGTTTAAGCCTCTGCCTTTGGCTCAGGTTATGGTCTCGGGGTATTGGGATCGAGCCCCGCCTCGGGCTCTCTGCTCAGCGGTAGCCTGGTTCTCTTCCTCTCTCTCTGCCTGCCTCTCTGCCTACTTGTGATCTCTGTCTGTCAAATAAATGAATACAGTCTTTAAAAAAAAAAGTTTATTAAAAAATCCCATAAAACTATACCAAGATGATATATATTTTTATGCTTAAGCATTTTTTATTAGCTTTTAATATTTTTTACAAGAAAACTATGCTTATAAGTTTAATGTTTAATTTCCTTTGACTCTGGGTTTCTAAGTGTTAAACATTTTTTTAAATCATTACTATATAATTACTAGTTGCTCTCAATTGATTAAAACAACAAATTTACAAGTTTTGGCAATTATCAATCATAAAATGTAAACTTTAATTAAAATTGCATTTCTTAGTGAAAGGGATGGGACTAAAGGTTTTCTGTTTTTTTCCATTCTTATTAATTCATAAATTCAGTGATGAGTGTTATTATTACTCAAATGAGATAGGGCTCAACTTTTATATTATCCCTATTTTCATTTTCATAGATATAGGTGCTGAGAAAGCTTATTCACATACATTCATAACTGATCTAAGAAGGAGTTTTGATACAGTGAAGTTATTTAGTTCTTTGAACTCATTATAGGTTATATGACAAAAATTACTTAATGATATACCTTTACAAATTATTTTTAATGATTTATCAATGGAAGTTCTATTAGATTTTCCTTAAATTTTGTTTAATTCAATGAAAAAGTAATTCCCTGATTTGCAAGAGCATTTGTTACCCAATTATTAGGTATTTACTTTCTCAACACCAGCATTAATATTTCTAAAGTTCTTTGCTTGGCACCTTGGTGGTTTTTACACATTGGTGCAGTTCATCACTGAATGAGGTGTATGCATTTTTTTTTTTTTTTTTTTTTGTAAAAGAAAAAGGCTATCATGAAAATAAAATGAGGAAAGTTGGGCACAGTGGCTCAGTGGGCTAAGCCTCTGCCTTCAGCTCAGGTTATGGTCTCGGGGTATTGGGATCGAGCCCCGCATCAGGCTCTCTGCTCAGTGGGGAGCCTGCTTCCCCGTCTTTCTCTGCCTGTCTCTCTCCCTGCTTGTGATTTCTCTTTGTCAAATAAATAAATAAATAAATAAATCTTTTTTAAAAAATGACAAAAGCGTAATGCTCAGTCTCTCTCAAAATTTTATTTTTTTCAAGATTTTATTTGTAAGTCTTTTAAGAGTCTAATACTCTACTGCTCTACTGACTGAGCTAGCCGGGTGCCTTATTTTTAAGTTTTTAAAGTAAACTCTATGCTCAACATGGGGCGCAAACTCATGACCCTGAGATCAAGAGTTATGTTCGACAGACAGCCAAATGCCCCACCTCTCATAATTTTAAGTGCCAAATTTCCAGGAGGGGAGAAAAAAACATAAATAGCCCAGCTCAGGGGAGTTCTCTAGTCCTTGCTCAATGAAAGGCAGCACAAGCCACGGATGAGGCCACCAAGAATCAATCACTGTATGGTGGAGGCCAATCCTAGAAAAGGTGGAATTGTAAGGTGGGCAAGCCTCACAAAAGTTACCTATACCAGGAGTTAATGTGTCTTTCTTCTTTTTCAAGATTTCTAATTGTCTCCTTCTCACTTGTCCTTTCCAGGAACCAGTTTTTAGTCTTCTTTTGTTTATATTTAATTCCTGCTTATTTCTTTCTCCATCCTTCCTACCTAAATTATGTTACCCTTCTTTCTTAATCTGACTCTTGCTTAGCTAAATTTTCAGTTGACTTTCAACATTTTAAATAGATGCTTTTATTATTATGAATTTCTCTCCAAGTTCTACTTCGCCTGCGTCTTTTAGGTTTCAATACATAGTAATGTCGTTAATGTCTTCTGGAATTTCAGTTGATTTGCAATATCAAAACCCATTTAAGAAAGTGTTTTTACAGCTTCCTTTCAGCTGAAACCAATAAATATCTTCCCTGCTTCTTCTCTACTTGTCTGCTGTGAAATTTCAACAGACTACCAAAGAGGCAAAGAATCTATACTCAGAAAACTATAAAGTACTCATGAAAGAAAATGAGGAAGACAAAAAGAAATGGAAAAATGTTCCATGCTCATGGATTGGAAGAACAAATGTTGTAAAAATGTCTGTGCTACCTAAAGCAATCTACACATTTAACGCAATCCCTATCAAAATACCATCCATTTCTTTTCAAAGAAATGAAACAAATAATCCCAAAATTTATATGGAACCAGAAAAGACCTCGAGTAGCCAAAGGGATATTGAAAAAGAAAACCAAAGTTGGTGGCATCACAATTTCAGACTTCAAGCTCTATTACAAAGCTGTCATCATCAAGACAGTATGATACTGGCACAAAAATAGACACATAGATCAATGGAACAAAATAGAGAGCCCAGAAATAGACCCTCAACTCTATGGTAAACTAATCTTCGACAAAGCGGGAAGGAATGTCCAATGGAAAAAAGACAGCCTCTTCAACAAATGGTGGTGGGAAAATTGGACAGCCACATGCAGAAATGGACCATTGGACCATGGACCATGGTAAACTAATCTTCGACAAAGCAGGAAGGAATGTCCAATGGAAAAAAGCCTCTTCAACAAATGGTGGTGGGAAAATTGGACAGCCACATGCAGAAATGGACCAATGGACCAATGAAATTGGACCATTTCCTTACACTACACATGAAAATAAACTCAAAATGGATGAAGGACTTTAATGTAAGAAAGGAATCCATCAAAATCCCTGAGGAGAACACAGGTAGCAACCTCTTTGACCTGAGCTGCAGAAACTTCTTCCTAGGAACAATGCCAAAGGCAAGGGAAGCAAGGGCAAAAATGAACGATTGGGACTTCATCAAGATCAAAAGCTTTTGCACAGCAAAGGAAACAGTTAACAAAACCAAAAGACACCTGACAGAATGGGAGAAGATATTTGCAAATGACATATCAGATAAAGGGCTAGTATCCAAAATCTATAAAGAGCTCAGCAAACTCAACACCCAAAGAACAAATAATCCAATCAAGAAATAGGCAGAGGACAGGAACAGACATTTCTGTAAAGAAGACATCCAGATGGCCAACAGACACATGAGAAAGTGCTCCACATCCCTGGACATCAGGGAAATACAAATAAAAACCACAATGAGATACCACCTCACACCAGTCAAAATGGCTAAAATTAACAAGTCAGGAAATGACAGAAGCTGGCGAGGATGCAGAGAAAGGGGACAACTCCTACACTGTTGGTGGGAATGCAAGCTGGTGCAACCACTCTGGAAAACAGCATGGAGATTCCTCAAAAAGCTGAAAATAGAGCTCGCCTATGACCCAGCAATTGTACTACTGGATATTTACCCTAAAGATACAAACAGTGATCCGAAGGGGCACGTGCACCCGAATGTTTATAGCAGCAATGTCCACAATAGCCAAACTATGGAAAGAACCTAGATGTTCATCAACAGATGAATGGATAAAGAAGAAGTGGTATATATATATACAATGGAATATTATGCAGTCATCAAAATAAATGAAATCTTGCCATTTGCGATGACATGGATGGAACTAGAGGGTATTATGCTTAGGGAAATAAGTCAATCAGAGAAAGACAATTATCATATGATCACCCTGATATGAAGAAGTGGAGATGCAATGGGATGGGGGTTGGGGGGTAGGAAAAGAATAAATGGAACAAGATGGGATCAGGAGGGAGACAAAGCAAAAAAGACTCTTAATGTCACAAAACAAACTGAGGGGGGCCGGGGAGGGGTGTAGGGAGGGGGTGGTGGGGTTATGGACATTGGGGAGGGTTTATGCTATGGTGAGTGCTGTGAAGTGTGTAAACCTGACAATTCACAGACCTGTACCCCTGGGGCTAATAATACATTATATGTTTATAAAAAAAAAAAAACAAAATTAAACAAAACAAAAAAAATTTTCAACAGACTATCCATAACAGTTACTTTAAAATGTGAATAGTTCATAGCATGAACTATCCTACAAAAGATTTTTAATAAGTTGAGAATGAATGCTAAACTCTTTACCATGGCTTAGGTCACTCTCCTTGATTTAGCCATATATTTCCCTGGCAGCCCCACCCCCATGACCTCATCTGCACTCTCCTCAGCAGACCACACTGGCCACCCTGCTTCTTCTGGAGCACAGCAAGCTTGCTGTCACAAGAAGGACTTCACAATTGTAATTTGCTTTACCTGGGATATCCCTTCCCCAGATCTTCACCCAACATGCTCAATTGCTTCATTCATGTTTTTGTTAGAATATGACCCTTTTAGGGACAGCTTTAACATTCCCTTTGTTATCTGTACTCAAAAGAGGAATAAAAAAGAGATGAGGGGAGCCCATATATCATATTGTTTATACATAAAACATCTCTGGGAGCTGAGAAATAGGTAGTCACTGAGGAACAGAGGCTTCATATACCATGTGACTAAATCATCTAGTTCAGACTATTTTAAAAGACTATGTAATGCTATTAAGAAAAGAGGAAGATTGGGACGCCTGGGTGGCTCAGTTGTTTAAGCGGCTGCCTTTGGCTCGGGCCATGATCCCAGAGTCCTGGGATCGAGTCCCACATCGGGCTCCCTGCTCTGTGGGGAGCCTGCTTCTCCCTCTGCCTCTACCTGAGTTCCTGCCTGTGCTCTCTATCTCTCCGACAAATAAATAAATTAAATCTTTAAAAAAAAAAGAAAAGAGGAAGATTAACAGAGGAGTAAAAACATTTGTTGGCTCATAGAGTTTGGGTAGATTTATGTAAGGTGAGGGAGAGAAGAAGGCATTCCAGGAGACTTAAATGGCATGCATAGAAGCATAGAAGGTAAGAGAAAAAATACGGAACATGCTACTGAATATTTTATGCAAATTTTTATCTTCAGGGCCTAGTTTACTAGAGACAAAAAATATACCTGTCTCAGTAGGGCAGTGGAAGCTTGTTAAGGAATAATGGAAAATAATATTGCTTAGGAAGAGCAGAAAAAGATGGAGGATTTTAAAATTCAGGGGAGAAGTTTAGCTTTGTTCTGCTAGGAAAAAAAACAAGCCATTGAAGGTTCTTGAATAAGGGAATGGTATGGCCAAATGAGTGTTAGAGGAAGATTTTTCTACATCCTGGTAATGAATGGATGAATAGAGTTAAAGCCTGGATGTAAGGCAGCCAAGTAGGCGGTACTTAACAGTTATTCCCAAAGGAGACCAGGGCCTGATGAGGAGAGTGGCTTTGGGTTACAGGGGAAAATAATAAAGATAAGAGGTTTTTTTCTTAATCAACAGAATTTGGAAAGTATCTGTATTTGAGAAATGGAGAATTGATATCAAAGTTAATTTGATCAACAATCAAAGGCTTTTTATGTATAATTCACTCTATTATTCATGTTTGTTTTATGTAATTGATGTTTGCTTATCTAATGAACAAAATGTGAAGATATACAAAGCCTGATTCCTCTGTTCAACTGTTCATTTTAGTCATTGTTTATATTTTACCAATAATCTTAGTTTGTGAATATCCTTATGGAAAAATTTATCATCCCACAAATATTTATTTACATCATAATCCAACCCACTTTGTAGCACAGGTAATGAAAGTACTATGAGTTTAGTTATTATGACCAGGTCATAGTACTATAAATCCAAAGGGTACAAAACTGGTAACTAGATTTTCAAATCCCACATTTGGCATATTTTCAAAATATTATGCTATGGGAGATGAGTTAGCCAGTAACTTTTGGAGCAATTACGATGTTCCAGCTATGTGCAATATCTCATCTAATCATTTTAAAAATCACACAAATGAGGCATTATTATTATTGACATTGTTCACCACTATGGAACGATGAAGCTTCAGAAAGTTAAGTGACTTGCAACAAAGTCATCCAGCTTGTAAGTAGCACCATGAGGATTAGAGCAGGCCTGGCTGACCCAAGATCTTGAGCTCTGACAGCCACATTATTCAGCAATATCAGGATGGGGGCAAACAAGTGCCACAGAAGAGAGTTATGAACCATTCCTGGGAATGTTGGGATAGCATGAAGGAATAAACATTTGAATGGTCTTTTAAAGGATGAGTTGATAGGTAACAGAGAAGGCCACTGTGATCATATGGGGCAATGAGAAATGCATCTGTAGTCTTCATCCCTGGTTCCTGGCACAGAGCTCCTAAAACTCTTGGAATTTCCTGAATGCTAGTATGAGAGGGGTAATTTGTGATTTACAATAAGCCCCTTTCAATGATGTCTGTGTTCATGTGAAGAAAGGCTCTTGATGACTCTTAGTGGGTCCCTAAATAGCTTCAGAATGGTGGCTGGTTGCCAGAGGAACCAACCATATTAGAGGGTTGGAACCTACCTTCAGCCCCACTCCCTGACCTTCTTTTTCAGAAGGATGAAGGACTGGAGGATGATTCAATCACCAATTATCAGTGATTTAACCAATAATACCTATGCAATAAGTCTTCATAAATACTCTAAATGGAAGGGTTTGGAGAGCTTCTAGGTTGGTGAACGTATACACATGCCAGGAGGGTGGTGCATCCCAAACTCCTTGGGGACCCTACTCTGTGTGCCTCTTTATCTGGCTGTTCATTTGTATCCTTTAAAATATCCTTTATATCCCAGGAATATAGAGTATTATATCCTGGAATATCACCTCTTCCTCCTTGATAGCAACTTCTTCTTTGGTGTTGGAGTGTGGGAACAACGGTGGAGGATGAAGGGTAAACATCTTCTTACCTAACAACCAGCAGCTTGTGTTCTCCGCTGTTTTTCCTGACAGAGTTGTGTGTGTGTGTGTGTGTGTGTGTGTGTGTGTGTGTGTACACACATACATATATACATATATTCTTCATAATAAACTGGTAATAATAAGTAAAGTGTTTCCCTGAGTTCTGTGAGCCATTATAACAACCTGAGGAGGGACTTGTAAGAACCTTTGATCCATCATCATGTTGAACAAAAATGTGAGTAACCTGAGAACACTTTACATATAATTGTCATCTGTAGTGGAAGGACAATCTTGTGGGACTGGGCCCTTAATCTGTGGGATCTGCATTAACTCCAGGTACTTAGTGTTTTAATTGAATTAGATTATGGGACACTCAGTTGAGTCCACAGAGAATGCGAGAAATGTTTGGTGCAGAAAACCCCACAGATGTAATGTCAGGAATCCTGTGGGTAGAAACGAATCATAGTTGGGATGAAGAGATGATTCCAGATTAATTCCATTGGATGCCCTGACTATTCGATAGGGAACATAAGTCCAGATTTTGAACTAAATGACTTGGCTAGTAGTTGTATTATTAACTCCAATAGGGATGTTGGGGAGGGAGAACACTGGACAGGAAAAAGATTACAATTTTAATCCTGAACATGTTACTGCTTTGCATTGAATGCCTAAGTGCCATATAGAGCTAGTTAAGTTTTGGAATGTGGCCATGTGTTTGAAGCTGAAAATATAAATCTTGTAGTCTGTAAAATGAGTGTAAGATCTACCGCACAGATTTGTACTGGAGATTAAATATAATCATGCAAGCAAAAACCCTTTGAAAAGAGGAAACAATTGTTACTTTAAGATTATTTTACACAGAGGGAGAGTTGCATTCCTGGGGGAGGTGAGATCCCTGACATGTAGTATTTAATATTGAGAGAAGAGAAGTGAATAAAAATATTTGAAAAAGACAGCATTTAAAAGATAGGAAGAGAAGAGGAATTTGAGTATTGCAGAGCTTTCCTAGAAATTGAGAAAGAGCAATTTTCAGGGGTGAAATGCATTAAAGAATTAAGTAGATTGAGAATGAATAAATGCCAGTTAGAGCTAACAATGAGTAGGTCTCCCAGCAGAATGGGGAGAAGAGAAAACAATTAAATGAATTTAAGGTCACATAGAGAGAGACGAAAGCAACATTGAAGATGTTTTGCAATAAAGGGAAAGAAGGAAAGAAGACAGTAGCTAGAGAGGGATGTGGGAATAAATGCATGTGTTAAGAAGGATGTGAGATTCTAGACTAGAAAAGAATACCCATAATAATAATACCCCTTCTGAAACAGAAAGAACTAGGTCAAGGACAAAGAGCCAGGTTGGTTTTATAATATATATAAAATACAAAATATTATATATATTTTATAATATACATTTTATATTTTATAATATATTTATTAATACATAATATAATATATAATAATATAATATATTTTATAATATATATAATATTTTAAAGTTGGTTTTATATATATATAGAGAATCATCTCTTTCTCTGAAACTGAAGGAAATCACAAACTGGCAAGCTGAAAAAGTGCCCTGAATCTCTGAATGTTTCCAGATTAAGTAGGAAGAATAATCATTTGTGAGGAATAGGATAAAGCCTGAGGGAAAGGGGGAATATGGAATTAGAAAGATAAGGGGAAAGATAAAACCTCCATGCAGCTACTCTTGGGAATATTTAGCTAGTGACCCAGTAAGAGACACATTTAACAGGGGTATGCACTCAGTTAAAACTAGCATGAAATTGTGGTGAGCCCGGTCTGAGGAATTCCTGGTTCTGTCTGCATGGAGTTGTGCAGCCAGGGATCAGAATCAGATTACAGAGGCAGAGTAGAAACCTGGTAAAGCAAAGAATCAAAAGTGTTCAACCCATTTTTTTTTCTTGCAAATAATACATTGAAGTTAGGGTCCAGATTTCTACACCTCAACTTCATTATGAGATAGATAAACCAGTTTCGGGATCATTCTTGGACCAAGTCCCATTCTTTTAATATCATTGCAGTGGGAAAATGATTTCCAAGATCTCTAAGCAATAATCTTAGCAGTGAAATTTTAAAAATCTCATTCATAAATCAATAACTCCCTGTGAAGGTGATCTTTGAAGACTATGTTTAATAACTACTTGGAGAAATTAATTATGATACCTTTATATTTGCAGTCCCATAGCTGGAACCTTGAGAAAGGTATTATAGGGGGCACCTGGGTGGCTCAGGTGGTTAAGCCTCTGCCTTTGGCTCAGGTCATGATCCCACGGTCCTGGGATGGAGTCCTGCACTGGGCTCTCTGCTCAGCAGGGAGCCTGCTTTTCCCTCTCCCTCTTCCCCTCCTCCCTGCTCATGCTCTCTCTCTCTCTCAAATAAATAAAAATCTTTAAATTAAAAAAAAGTATTACAGGGAGGTCTACAGGTGACTCTATTTCAAGTTAAAATAAGTCAATATAGGGATTTCTAGTATAAAATTTTAAGGAAAGAATATGACCACAGAGATTCTGAACTCTTTACTGCAGCTTTGTTTCCAAACTATGTAGAATTTATATATGTTAAGCAAAGAGAAAGATAATAAATTCAAATTTATATTTCAAATTTTCTTAGAATAAAAACTTCTCCAATACACACAAACACACATACACACACACATTTTGAGCCTGCAAAACTAAATGGAAGATCACTGACATTCCAAAATACTTTCCAGAGAGGAAATATGTCTTATTTGTAGCAAAAAGTAATTTTGGTAGAATAAAAAAAGAAAATAAACAAAGAATTGAGAAGGGAAAGAAGAATTTAAAAAGAAAAACAAAGGAAAAACCAAATATTAAAAATTACAATCTAAAAACCTTATAACCACTTGCCAAATACAAGTGTTGGCTATGACATTTCTCTCACCTCTAATTTTTTTTTCAATTTTAGTTTGTTTGGGAGTAGTGTGCAAATAGTCTCCCATTTTCCTACACTATACCTGTGTTCCCATTAGAGTCAGAAGGAAAAATGCTTTGAGTATAACAAATTATACTTCAGATATAGGCTTTGGGAATTTACTATCTGCTAGTAAAAACTGGTGAATTTATACAGCGCAAATATTAACCATGAAGTTCTTTAAATCAGGGACAGTTCTAAAGTTTGAAGCCTTGTAAAATATCAGCTAAGAATATTATCTTATCCAATTGTCATACTTATTTTATTTTACATACAAATAGAGAAATATTTCCTAAAGTAAAACAAAACAAAACAATACAAAACAAAAAACCCTATAACAGAAGAAACAAACCATGACACTGGATTTTAAAAAGTCGCAGAATGTAATGGAAGCTTTCTGTACCAATTATTATGAGTCCAATATTTCTTTTTAATCTCAGCAAAATCAAATATTCTAATTTAATAGCTTCCAGATAACTAGCTTATTAGCAAATGATATAAAAGTAAAAAGCTCCAGGCATACCCACAAGCCTTCTCAAATAATACTTTGCTTTTAGAAGGCTATTAACTCTGACCCAGATGTAGTTTTCCATCCAAATAAATGATTCACCTCCTACCATTTTCGGCTTTTAAAAAAAATAAGAATAAATTAAATCCGCACCCAGAAATGACAATGAAGCTTGTTTTTATTATAACAAGCCTACTGCTTGATTATGAAGTCTGATAGCCTTTAAGCTGTTGATATATGTTTTTAATCACATCAGCATTAAATTTTAAATAGGAAATTTCTTTGTTTTATTTTATTTTTACATCTTTTCATGCACATAAGTTTTAGGGGATTGGCTGTTGGTAATTTAATAACTTTAAACTTGTGGTTAAATAGCCACGATTTATGAAGACCACAAAATGCAGGCACACACTTGCAAAAGCCACAGCTAAAGGAAAGCATATTTGTAAATACAAAATTCTTGCCCTTAAGGTTTTCTTTCTCTTACTCCTTCTTTCCTTCTTACTTCCTTTTTGCTTTTTTTCTTCTGTATGGACAGTTTGCATCTCTCCTGGCCAAACACATGCTCTTCTCCACCTTTACATCACTAGATTGTGACTTACCTTGTCATAGAGCTTGGTTGTTAAACAGCAAAATTCCACTTGCATGTCTGTAGGCTAAAGTAAAGAAGGGTGGGCAGGAGAAGGAGAAGCTCAGAAGATGCTGCTGCTGGCACCTTGTGTAAAAAGCTATTACTCAAACGAGGCGCAAGTGTTATCCCTATGTCCAGCTCTTGGATCATGACTTACAGTCAGGATATTCTTGTTTGTTGCACTTGTCAATATTTAGAATTTCATCTGTCTCTGAGCAAGAGTTACATATGAATTTATTTATCTTCAAATTATACCATACACTTATACCCTGCTTTATTTCAAAGACCATGTCAAATAGAGATTATATTCATTCATTAATTAATTTTTTTGTTTAGAGAGCAAGAGAGAGTATGTGCATATGAGTGGGATGGGGAGAGGGGCAGAGAGAGACACACACACACACAGAGAGAAAATCCTAAGCACACTCTCTGTTGCATGCAGTGTCCCACATGGTTCTCCATCCCACAACCCTAAGACCATGATCTAAGCAAAAATCAAGAGTCAGAGTCTGAAAAACATTCTGAGGGTTTTGAAGGGGCAGGGGGTGGGAGGTTGGGGGAGCCAGGTGGTGGGTTTTATGGAGGGCACATATTGCATGGAGCACTAGGTGTGGTGCATAAACAATGAATTCTGTTATACTGAAAAGAAATTAAATAAATAAAAAAATAATAATAAAACAAATAAAAAGCAGGGAGGTGGCACAAAGAAAATGAATAGTAACCTATATATTGGTAGTTTTCTCTGTGTTACCTCATAAAGAATTCTCTAAGAAAAAATTTGAAAAAAAATCAATTGAAAATATACACTATTTGCTCTACTAGTATTTTACCATTGGTTGAATGTAATTATGTAATTCTGAAAATATATGACTGAATTAAATAAGGGTTTTTGGAACAACAACCACAAAAAGAGTCAGAGCTTAATTGACTGAGCCACCCATGCACCCCAGGGATTATACTTTAAATGCTGATTCCCTGTGTATATCCAAATTTTCAAATTTATGACTAAGTCCAGTCTGTTCAGTTTTTTCATCTATTTCATTTTTGTTTTCATGGTAAAAACCAGTTATCTGATCAAAATATATTAAGGTCCTAAAAGAAATTCATACAGTCCAGTGAGTTTGCAAATTGAAATAATTTTCAATTACACCTTTCATAATCTTCCTTTCATAAAAGGGAAGTCAGGTATCTGTGGAGCTACACATTCTTTTGGTCCAGTTACTTAAGACAAATTTCATACTACATCCCTCACCCAAGGAAAGACATCCAAAGGAAAGAATCATTAGTACCTTTTACCCTTCTTTCAAATGCCAGGGAACCTGGGTCTCATCATGAGCACTCTGCTGCCTTGTCCATTTCCTTCAGGTACACATGCAGGAATACTTCATACTTGGACATGGTTGTGGCAGCTGGTTTCCTCTCCAAGCTTCAGTTGTTCTTAGGTGCCCTTCCATGTAAGTTAGGCTTATACTATCTGGGCCACATGGGCCAGATCAGCAACATCAACGGGGCAACCATGAATTTTACTCTTTCCCTTACTTGTTCAATTGAAGATAAGGAAGTGGGAAATGGAGGGGATTGTTTTTGTTGAATTATAAAAATACTTATGTTCTTTTAAATTTAATTTATGTCCTAAAAGTAATAATAATTACAAAGAAAGGATTCTGAAAAAAAAATTAAAAGAAGACTGCTCAAATGCTAAAATTTTTTATTCTTCTTTAAAAAACTTAAGTGCATTAGAAAAATATATAATTCTATGGAAATTTACTTTTTCTCTCATATCTTTCTAAGACCCACAACAGATAATTTATTTTTCTGAATTTAATTTCCAATCAATACAGCCTTTATTTTATAAGCTGTGCTCTGGGGAACATATTAAAATCCACAAAGTTTGGTAGCCAAACAGACTCCAGAATAATTGAGGTAAAAATCAAATTAGTTTTTCCATATCATGTTGACCAAAAATTATATATGTTTTGCTAATAATAGAACTTATTATAGACACACACACACACACACTTAAGGTATTCATTTTAATAAACTGCTGAAAGTAAAATTGATAATATATAAAGAATTTTTAAAATAATAAAAATACTAATAATTGCTTAAACAGGCAAAGGACCTGAATAGATATTTTCCTAGAAAATATACAAATAGCTAAAAAGCATCAAGAAGTTGTTCAACATCATCAGGGCAATACACATCAAAGCCACAATAAGATACACTTTACCCACACTAGGATGACCACAACCAAAAAGACAGACAATAACAAGTGTTGGCAAGGTAGCATAGAAATCAGAACATCCATATACCACTGATAGGAATATAAAATGGCACAACCTCTTTGGTAAACAGTCTGGCAAATCCTCAAATGATTATTCATAGACATTCATAGTATTACCATATAATCTAGCAATTCCACTCTTAAGTAAAAATATATACCCACTTAAAAACTGTACAGGAATGCTCATAGCAGCATTATTCATAACAGCCAAAGGATGGAAACAACCTAACTACCCTTCAACTGATGAACAATAATATGGTATACCCATATAAGAAAATCTTATTTGGTATTAAAAGGCAATAAACCTTTTCTCTGCCAACATAGTGTGTGAAATTGACTGTTCTTTGCCATGTCTTCTCAAAAGACTTTCAGGGTCAAATGATTCCTGGCCAAGAAACAAAAATAGAATCGCCCCATTCCTCAGTGGATTTAGATGAAAAGCTAAAGTAAAATCAGTCACAACTCCAGAAAGAGGCATTGGATACGAGCCAAGCTGGGTCTATAAGGGATTGCACATGAAATGGCACACATATATATTGATGCTTCATGAAGGTCAAGTGCTTGTATCCTATCACTCTATAAATATCACTACTACCTGAACAATTGATATGTTTTATAGGGAAATGATTTTTCTATGTTACTATGTTTCTGTACCAGTAGGTTGGTTCATTAATAAATATGTGAGAATTTTGTTTGGAAAAAATTTGAAAATAAATTTTTTTTAAGATTTTATTTATTTATTTGATAGACAGAGATCACAAGTAGGCAGAGAGGCAGAGAGAGAGAGAGGAGGAAGCAGGCTGTCCGAAGAGCAGAGAGCCCGATGCGGGGCTCGATCCCACGACCCTGGGATCATGACCCGAGCCAAGGCAGCGGCTTTAACCCGCTGAGCCACGCAGGCGCCCCTGAAAATAATTTTTTAAAAAAGCAATAAAGTGCTGATACACACTACAACATGGGTGACCTTGAAAACATTATGCTAAGAGAAAGAAACCAATCACAAATTGGTTTATTGTGATTATCTGATTGTGATTTTGAAATGTCCAGAATAGGCAAATCTATAAAGACAGAAGGTAAATTAGTGGTTGCCTAAAATTGGGGCAGTAGGATGGTAGCTGAGAGGAAGTAGGAAGTCACTCTAAAGGGGAATGGGATTTCCTTCTGGGGTGATGAAAATATTCTAAAATTGACTGGAGCAATGGTTACGTACTCTGAATATGTAGAAAACATTGCATTGTACACTGTAAGTGGGTGAATTGTATGGTATGTGAATTTCATGTCAATAAAGCTAGTACCAAAAAAAAAATGTTAATCACTGCTGAAAATAACACATCACTTTTTGTAGTCCCAAGGAACCTGGCATGTTAAGTCACACCAACTAAATAACACTGTCATTCCAGCACCATTATCATCAATGTGGTGAACAATCCTTCTGCTTCCAAAAGAATACCAAAAGCTGACCTCTAAAACAGTAAAAGCAGTCTTGAGGTTGTTTTCTTGCTCTCCTAAATAAATATGAATTTTGGAAAAAGCTTTAACTGGGTTACCTTTATTCCAGTGAAATCCAACAGGCAATTTAGACTTTAACCCAGAAAGTATTTGCAGTAGCAGAAATCCAGAAATGGTGGTAGTATTTCTGTCCTCCGTTTGTAAGTGTGCCTTCAAACCAGGGTTATCCAGCTCAGATGCAGCATTTTAGGGTATAGACTAAGACCAGGAACAGGCACTTATTTAGTAAACATATATCTAATAATGTAAATTATTAAAATTAATTGCTATAAAGTTCCCTTAGCCTATTTCCTGAGATTCTTGTCTGCATGAGGAAGCATTTTGTTTAGTTTATGACTATTAAAATGAGGTTTTTATTTGAAGTATTTAATATGTGGTTTGCTTTTCTTATTACATGGAGTAATGCTATTTGAGTTTCTGTCATCTACCAAAACTCACAGCTTTACAATTTATGATATAGTGAAGCAAAATTAAGCAAAACTAGGAAGAATTTATGTTTATGCTTAAGAAATACTAAGTAAAGATATCAAAGTTATAATTTACTTTATACTGTATATAATTTATTATGATAGGCATCAACTCATAAAGGACTTTATTAAATACATATTGTTTTACCTTAAAACTGTGAGTTAATTTAAGTGATTAAAACAACTTAAAAGAAAAAATTTAAATTTTCACTGTGAGTAGTGTCAACCCTTATCAAATTACATTGAATTCACCCATCACCATAAAACTTGGACATGATATCTGTCCTCTGGTAACCTACAATTTACTTACCAATAATATTTCATGCAAGTCAGACTTTGAAACAGCTTATGAAGTATTTGGCCAAAAAAAAAATCCAATTCCTTATCATTTTGATATAAGTAACTAAAACTCATTGTAAGTCATATTTTTGAGATGTGTAATAGCAGAGTTCTGAAGTAAAATGTGAGAATTGAAAGAGTATTAAAATTAAATTCTTATACAAAGTTATAAGTATCTATAGAAATTTTAGTACTCTTAAGAAGGAACTATAGTTTTCAGATGTCTGTGAATTTATTTAAATAACAATCTTTCTCCTTAAGAAATAATATAGCCTTTTTCTTTTTATGCATTATGTACAATAAAAGAAAGAAGCACTGTGTGGTGATGTGGTTGAAAGGTTATTATTACTCCAATGATAGAAACAAAAGTATATTATCACTTGGATGATGTCAATGAAAGGGTATCATTACTTTTTCTGAGGAGAACATTCTGGTAAGTAAACACACAAGTGCAGTATTTATTACATTTTATTCTTCATATGTCTCCAAGGAAATCAGAAAGAAATGCAATTAGTTTGTGATATTGGGGGAAAAAATCTTTGGTTTCATTTGTTCAACAAAAAGATCTCTGAATCAATTATACTTTCATCAAATTTCCCTTCACATTATAACATTCTATTTTGCCAACCACCCTTTACTTTTCACACATATCTCAAGGTTAGCTTGCTACAGAGAAAGAAAATAGAAATCCTGATTCTGAAAAAAAGTACTTAAAACTTTCAATGTTAACTCCATCCATGGTTATATATATTAAACAGACTCCTGTATATTGCATCCTTATATGTCTCCAAAAATAAGCATGTTTTCCTAAGAAATGTCATTGTAATATCCAAATAAATTAATGTTCCCCAAATGTTAGATATTATGAACTAAAATTAAGTAAAATTGCAGTGTAAATTACTAACTTCTTAGAAACTACTGCTCATTATGCTCTGCATTTGTCCAAGTGAACTATCAGGCCTAGAGACATTTAAAAAGCACTAATGATGCCATAGATACAAAAGATCACACCTGAGACTATATAGCTTAAGAGTGAAGAATCATTTTTTAAATATAAAAGTTAGCAGCTGAATATTAATACATGTGCACATTAATGTTTTTTTCACCAAATTTTTCTCTCCAAATCTAAGAAGTACCAACAAAATAATAATAATTATTATAATTATAATAATAATCAGATAGGAAACTACAAACTCCAAAGAATATGCACATCTTACCTCTGTCATCAGTCTGGTATCTAGAATAAAATATGAAGTGTCTCCATAGATGAAGCTTTCATCATGAACATCAAGGAAGATCCAGCAGGGCATGCTGGCTAATTGACATTTTCCAGTTGCCTATTGTTGTTTCCATTAAATAGAGAAATGTCTATGTAAATAATGGTCAGAAAAAATACATCCTTCAATTTGCAGTCTTACAGATACTATTCAATTAGCCTATTGGTGGGTGGATCAATTCAGAATAATCACTTTTTATTTTTTTAGTTCCTTTTTTGGAGATTTCTTCTTTTGAGCTTCACCCCTCACCCATAACTGATAATTTAACTTTTCTCTTTTTCCTTCTTCACAGAAATCTGTCCTTGATATTTTGATGTCTTTATCTTTTACAGAGTGTTGTTCTACTTGTTTTCAGTTCTCTAGGATAAAGATCATGACTGTTGCCTGTCCTTATTTTAGAATAAGTCTATCCTCAGGTTTCTTCATAAGCTTTGAAAATGGACCATCATTCACTACAATAATGGCAAGAATGAACTCCAAACTTTCCCAACCACTTCTTTATCTACTTATCAAATACATGTGCATAACAGGTGCTACATTTTTTTAAACAATTTTTTAAAGATTTTATTTATTTATTTGAGACAGAGAGATACAGAGAGAGAGAGCATGAGCAAGGGGAGAGGTAGAAGGAGAGGGAGAAGCAGACTCCAGAAGCCTCATGTGGGGCCCAATCCCAGGACGTTGGGATCATAACCTGAGCCAAAGGCAGATGCTTAAGCAACTGAGCCACTCAGGCACCCCAATAGGTGCTAAATTCTTTAGGATTATAGGGCACTTACCACAGTCAGCACTGCACATGCCTTAGCTCATTTAATCCTTCCAACTACTCTATGAGGTATATACTACTACAATTCTTATTTTACATATAAGTAAACTGAGATATAGAGATGAAGTAAACAACCTACTCACACAATTGCTCTAAGGCAGAACTGGGATTTAAAACTAAGCTCTCAACCAAAAGTTTCTAAAACTACCATATTGCTACCATTTATCAGTCTTCCAAGACCTCATGAAGCTAAAAAAAATCATACCTGTAGAATAAATATGGACTTGAAAGTAAATTATGATCTCTTTTATTATTTAGGGTTGTAAAGCACCAAGGGAAGAAATTAATGTCTATTGAAAGTGATTTAAATTAGCATTGGACCAAAGGGCCTAACATAAACAATTCTGGAGTCAAATTAAAATGCAAATAAACAACATTATTCTGGCTTCCCTTTGGCTATGATCATACATGCTTAAAATACACAATATCTATGCACTACTAAGTTTTGTAGATTGTGGTGTGGGCACTAAATTAAATTTTCTCTCTCTCTTCAAGTGCTAAACAATTCAGAAATAGAAGAAGGTATCAAAGAGATGGATATCAAAATACCAGCATTGCTGTTCACAACACTAGATTGGAGGATTCATTTTAAATATATAACTCCATGGGCTTCCTGCAACTCCCATATAAGTGCAGGTTTTGAGATGCCCCTCCAAAGGATAATTTAAGTCTATGGGAATAGACAATCCTACCTAGACAGCTGGAAGCAGAATACTTCAAACACTTAGTGTGTTGCAAAGATAGAGTCCTCATGGGTGAGTGACTTTTAACACCCAGCAATATGGAGTAATGGTATTCCACACTTGCCACTCGCCATCAGATCATTCTTTTTGCCAAAGGGAAGATAGAGTAAGAAGTGGAGAGAGTTACTCAAGATAATATACATTTTTTTAATATGTCCTTGAAATCCCTGCAATGCATATCAGGTACAAAATGGCAAATTCAAGTACATTTTCAGACCATATTCTTTTATAAAAATGTGATATATATTACATAATTCATATACTTATATAAAATACATCCTGTGTCTCTGTGTGTATGTGTGTATACATATACACACACTTCAAGAAACACTTTAGAATAAATTATTTTTGCAGATTACCAAATAAATCTTTATTTAGTGATTGCAACATAATGACATCTAAATGGTAGAAAACAGTTGACATGCCTGACTTCTATCTAGACATATGTGTTAGAAAGACTCATGCATTTTAAGTAGTATGTGCCACAGCAGCATATAATATAATAGTATCAGGATAACCTTTTTTTTATAATTCTCTCTTATATGTATATGTTTTAATTATTTTGTTGGTAACAAAAACAGTATCTTTTTGTTGTTGTTGAGCACCAGGTGGCATAATGAAGAACAGTGAATAGTACTTAAAAGATTTTCATTCTATATGAAGACTTTGGCAACATTCAAAACCCACATTTTTGTACATTTTGTAAAATCTATGTTTAAAACATTTCAGGCCATGCTTCTACTATCACAACTGAAAAAACTAATAATTTCAATGTCATCTCATTTGGTTGTTACCCAGATTTCCCCCATTACACTAAAAAAAAAAAAATTCATAGTTTTTTTTAAACTCCAGTATCCATTTAAAAAGTCATATATTGCAAGAAAGATTCTTATGTCTCTGAAATCACTTTTATTTTTTAATTTTTTTTCTTATTAACATATAATGTATTATTAGGCCCAGGGATACAGGTCTGTGAATCACCAGGTTTACACACTTCATAGCACTCACCATAGCACATACCTTCCCCAATGTCCATAACCCTACCACCCTCCCCCCGCCCCCCTCAATTTGTTTTGTGAGATTAAGAGTCTCTTATGGTTTGTCTCTCCCCACCCCCGATCCTGGCTTGTTTCATTTATTCTTTTCCTACCCCCCAAACCACGCACATTGCATCTCCACTTCCTCATATCAGGGAGATCATATGATAATTGTCTTTCTCTGATTGACTTATTTCGATAAGCATAATAAACTCTAGTTCCATCCATGTCGTCACAAATGGCAAGATCTGACATCACTTTTAATCCAGAGAGTCTTCCTACTCTTTTAGAGAGAAATTTTTCCATTCTCTTGACTTTGACTTTCTTACAAAGTCCAGACAGTTGACTTCGAGAATGTCCCAAATTATGGACTTATCTGATTATTTCAAAATGATGTCATTTAACTTGTTTCTCTAATTCCAATACTTGTAAACTACAAGTTAAGTATATGCTTTATTCAGAATAAACATTTTTGTCAAAACTACTGTATTGGTAATGATTTATATACTTTACATTGCATAGCAGAAGAAATCAAAATTGTCAAGTGGTCCTATAATTAGCAAATGCTAAGACTGCCTACTTGGATGGAATAGTGACAGCCAGATCTTTCTATAATAAAGGTACATTTTCCCCTTCACAATTAGAAACCTATGGAGTGATACTTTATCACTGAGAAACTGTCGTCCTCCCCAGCAATCTATGGGCCATAGGTTTTTGCTTCCCTTGATCTTTCTGCTTAAACCAGATATTGGTGCTTTTTAAATCTACCTTTTTTTCCCCTACATTACTTTCTCTCTCTCTGCCTTTTCTTTCTTTTTTGGAATATGTCTATTGACTCATGGAAATTTTTTATTCAAATATGTTATAAGCATTTATGGTCATAGTTATTTGTTCTCTATTTTAAAAAATATATATATTTTTTTAACATTTTATTTATTTAGTTGACTGAGAGAGAGAGAGAGCACAAGTAGGCAGAGAGGCAGGCAGAGAGAGAGGGGGAAGCAGGCTCTCTGCTCAGCAGTGGGACTCGATCCCAGGACCCTGAGATCATAAACTGAGCTGAAGGCAGAGGCTTAACACACTGAGCCACCCAGGCACCCCTGTTCTCTATTTTTAATGTTCAATTTTTTTCAAGTTAGATCAGTGGGAGAGACTTCAATGTGATTCCCGTCTTTTGATATGAGCTCATTAGTTTCTGAACAACTTTTCACTTTATTGCACTATACAATAATCAGGACTTGATTGTATTTTCCTGGTCACAATCTATAATCAGACATTTCTCCAAGGGTCTTTTGTTCCTTCCAGAGGTCAGTGGTTTTCAGAAACCAAGGTCTATGCTCTAAGCATCTGCTAGTGGGATGTCACTAATTCCATGGCACTATTTTATCATTAAAGAAGAAATGCACAAATAAAGGAACTTACTACCCACCTCAAAATATTAGAAAAGGATTTTAAAATGTATTATAAGAGAATACAAGTATTTTAAGGAACTATGTGAGTGTAGAGATGAAGATTTTCTTAAGCAAGACCAAGAGCTATAAAATTTAAAAATTCTTACAGCCAGGAACACCAAAAGCAAAACCAATAGTCAAACAATATGACTGGAAGAGATATTTGTAATTCAAGTGGTAAAAAATAATATGTGTAATATCCAAACACACTTATTCTGAAAAGAATAAGGCAAACAACCAATGGAAATATGCTTGAAGGTTTAAATGGAAGTTAAAAGATGAGCAAATCCAGACAAGCAGCAGACATGAAAAATGCCCAAATTTCATAGTCATCATAGAAATTCAAATGTCCAGGCACATTTTACTTTTCTTTACTTTTTTTTTTTAAGATTTTATTTATTTGACAGAGAGCACAAGTAGGCAGAGATGCAGGCAGAGAGAGAGGAGGAAGCAGGCTCCCTACTGAGCAGAGAGCCTGATGCGGGGCTCGATCCCAGGACCCTGGATCATGACCTGAGCCGAAGGCAGAGGCTTTAACCCACTGAGCCACCCAGGTGCCCCACATTTTACTTTTCTGACTGGCAAACATTTTTAAATGGACATCTTCCTGACTCATGTGAATAAGGGATAAAGGATGCTCAGCCATCTAGTAGAAAAGTCAATTATTATATCCTTTTCAAAAATCAATCCAGCAATATCTATCAAAATAAAAATTATCTACTGTCTTTGAGCCAAATTTCAAACTCCTGAGCTCCAAGCTATAGTAAGAAAGGCACCACTTCTCAGAATATACATATATGAATATGAATATGGTTGTGGCTTCATTGGCTATCATGGAGGAAAAAAATAAACCTATTGTGGAGAAAAAAATAAGTTGAAAACTCATCAACAGAAGAATACATATCAAAGAACAGTATACAGTCATTAAAAATAATGAATTAGGACCAGGAGAAGAATTTCTGTAAGGTAACGTAGGGTGAGATAATTGAGATGCTAAAATGGATATAGATTCAGATTCTAATTTAACAAAACCAAAAAGGCCAAATAATCCTTCCATATATTGCTTATAGATACACATATTAACCTAACAGGGCTTTAAAGGCACTCTTAAGAAAAGAAAAAGACAAGGGGAGCCTGGGTGGCTCAGGGTGTTAAAGCCTCTGCCTTAGGCCCAGGTCTCAGGGTCCTGGGATTAAGCCCTGAATCAGGCTCTCTGCTCAGCGGGGAGCCTGCTTCCCTTTCTCTCTCTCTGCCTGCCTCTCTGCCTACTTGTGATCTCTGTCTGTCAAATAAATTGATAAATCTTAAAAAAAAAACCTCCAAAAAAAAAAAAGAAGAAGAAGAATAAAAGAAAAAGACAAGCCACAGCTGCCTATGCTTTCTTCTAGGAGTCTCGCAGTATTTGATGGGAATTGCATTAAATCTGTAGATTGCTTTGGTTAATATGAACATTTTAACAATGTTGGCACTTTTAGTCCATTAGCACAGAATCTCTTTCCATTTTGGGGGTTATCTTAAATTTCTTTCATGAGTATTTTACAGTTTGGAGACTAAAGATCATTCACCTCCTTGGTTAAGTTTATTCCCAAGCATTTTATTCTTTTTGATGCAATTTTAAATGGGATTGCTTTCTTAGTTTCTCTTTCTGCTATTTCATTATTAGTGTATATAAATACAACAGATTTATGAATATTATTTTATATCCTGCAACTCTACTGAATCAATTTACAGTTCTAGTAGTTTTTTGGTGGAATCTTTAGAGTTTTCTATTTATAGTATCATGACATCTGCAAATAGTAAAAGTTTTACTTCTCCCTTACCAATTTGGATGCCTTTTATTTCTTTTTCTTGTCTGACTGCTGTGGTGAGGGCATCCCATATAATACTGAATAAAATGGTGAGAGTGAACATCCTTATCTTTTTCTTGATTTTGAAAATTTTTAGTTTTTCACCACTGAGTATGATATTAGTTGAGTTTTACATATATGGCCTTTATCATATTGAGGTATGTTCCCACTAAACCTACCTTGCTGAGAGTTGTTACCATGAATTGATGTTGTACTTTGTCAAATGCTTTTTCTGCATCATATCATTTTTGATCTGAGATGATCATATCATTTTTATCATTTCTCTTGTTAATGTGATATATCACACTAATTGATTTGCAAATATCGAACTACCTTGCATCCACAGAATAAATCCCACTTGATCATGGTGAATGATTTTTTTTTATGTATTGTTGGATTCTCTTTCCTAATATTTTGTTAGGGATATCTGCATCTATGTTCATAGAGATGTTGGCTTGTAGTTACTATTTTCTGTACTTTTATGTCTGGTTTTGGTATCAGGGTAATGCTGGCCTTGTCTGAAGAATTTGGAACCTCTCCTTCCTCTTCTTTTTTTTTTTTTTTAATAATTTGAGAAGAATAGGTATTAACTCTTCCTCAGTAGAATTCACTTGCGAAGTCCCCTAGTCCTGGACTTTTGTTTATTGGGAGTTTTTTTCATTACTGATTCAATGTAACTGCTAGTAATCAGTCTGTTCAAATTTTCTATTTCTTCTTACTTCAGTTTTGGCAAGTTATATGTTTCTAAGAATTTATCTATTTCTTTTAGTTTGTCCAATTTGTTGGCATATAGTTTTTCATAATATTCTCTTTAATCCTTTGCATTTTTGTCATGTCAATTGTCATTTCTCCTCCTACATTTCTTTTTTTTTTAAGATTTTATTTATTTGAGGGGTGCCTGGGTGGCTCAGTCAGTTGAACATCTGCTTTTGGCTCAGGTCATGACCCCAGGGTCCTGTGATGGAGACCCACATCGTGTTCCCTGCTCAGCAGGAAGCCTGCTTCTCCCTCTACCTCTGCCTGCTGCTCCCCCTGCTTGTGCTCTCTCTCTGTCTGTCAAATGAATAAATAAAATCTCTTTTAAAATGTTAAAAAAAGATTTTATTTGAGAGAGAGAGGGAGAGAGTACAAACAAAGGGGAGGGGCAGAGGGAGAAGGAGACTCCCCACTGAGCAGGGAGCCCAATGTGGGGCTCAATCCCAGGACCCTGAGATCATAACCTGACCCAAAGGCAGACGCTTAACTGACTGAGCCACACAGGCTCCCCTCTCCTCCTACATTTCTGAATTCTTTGAGTCCTCTATTTTTTTGATGGGTCTAGCTAAAGGTTTATCCATTTTATTTATCTCAGCAAAAAACTAGTTCCTGATTTCATTGATCTGTTCTATTATTCTTTTAGTCTCTATCTCATTTATTTCTGTTATTTGAGAATTTTCTTGCTTCTTGCATTACTATAATCTCTCTTAGAACAGACTTTGCTGTATCCCAAAGATTTTGCACCATTGGATTTTCATTTTCATTTGTCTCCATATATTTTATTTCTTCTTTGATTTCTTAGTTGACTCATTCATTGTTTAGTAGCATGCTTCTTAGCTTCCATGTTTCATCTCTATCCAGGTTTTTCCTTGTGACGGATTTCTACTTTCATTCTATTGTGGTCAGGGAAGACATATAATATGATTTCTGTGTTTTTGAATTTATTGAGATTTGTTTTATGACCTAACATGTGATCTATTCTGGAGAATGTTTCACATACACTTGAAAATAATGGTATTCCACTGTTTTTGGATGGGAAGTTCTGAATATATGTTAGCTCAATTTAGTCCAATGTGTCAATTATTCCACTGTTTTTGAATGGAAAGTTCTGAATATATCTGTTAGCTCAATCTAGTCCAAGGTGTCACTTAAAGCCACTGTTCCAGGTCACCTAGGTGGCTCAGTTGGTTGGGCATCCAATTCTTGGTTTTGGCTCAGGTCGTGATCTGGGGATCATGAGATTGGGCCCCACATTGGGCTACACACATTGCACAGAGTCAGCTTGCCCCCTTCTCTCCACTCCTCCCTCCACTTGCACTCCCTATCTCTCTCATTCTCTCTCAAATAAATGAATAAATGAAATCTTTGAGAATAAAAAAATAAAGCCACTGTTTCTTTGATTTTCTTTCTGGATGATTCATCCATTGTTGTAAGTGTGCTATTAAAGTCCCCTACTATCATTGTATTACTGCTAATTTTTCCCTGTATGTCTGTTAAGATTTATGTATTTATTTTTATTTTTTTAAGATTTTATTTATTTATCTGGCAGACAGCGATCATAAGTAGGCAGAGAGGCAGGCAGAGAGAGAGGGAGGGAAGCAGGCTCCCTGCTGAGCAGAGAGCCTGATGCGGGGTTCAATCCCAGGACCCTGGGATCATGACCTGAGCCGAAGGCAGAGGCTTTAACCCACTGAGCCACCAAGGCGCCCCTGATTTATGTATTTAGATGATCCCATGTTGGATGCATATTTACACTTATCATATCCTCCTGTTGGATTACTCCCTTTATCATTATATAGTGGTTTTTTCTCTTGTTATAGGCTTTGTTATAATGTCTCTTTTGTTCAGTATAAATATTGCTACCTCAAATTTCCTTTTGCTTTCATTTGCACGTATTTTTCCACCCTTTCTCTTTCAATCTGCATGTGTCTTTAGGTCTGAAATTAAACTCTTGTAGAGAGAATACAGATGAATCTAGTTTTTTTATTCATTTCATCACCCTATGTCCTTTGATTGGAATATTTAAACCATTTACATTCAAAGTAATTATTGACAGACATGTACTTATTGCCATTTTGTTACTTGTTTTATGGTTTTTACAGTTCTCCAGTCTTTTCTTCTCTTGCTCTCTTCATTTGTGGTTTGCTGACTTTCTTTAGTGATATACTTGGATTCTTTTCTCTCTCTCTCTCTTTTTTTTTTTTTTTTTTGCATATCTATAACTAGTTTTTCATTTGTGGGTTACCATTAGGCTTGGATATAATAGCTTATGCACCTGGCAGTCTATATTAAATTGATAGCTGCTTATGTTTGGACCCATTCTAAAAGCACTAAAGTTTTTCTCCACCCATCCAAATTCTCTGAATGTATAATACTTCACATTCTTTGTGAATTCCTTGACTGATTTTTATGAATATAATTGGCTTCACTGCTTTTGTGCTTTAACCTCTGTACTGGTTTTATAAGTAATTTATCTAGTACTTTTATTATTTTTGTATTTGCCTATGGATTTTTTTCCTTTCCTAGTTTTCTTAAGCCTGAAAATTTCTTTCCACTCAAAGAATTCCCTTTAATGTTTCTTATAGGACTGTTTTAGTGGTTTTAAATTTTGTTTGGCTGGGAAACTCTCTCTCCTTACATTTTGAATGATAGCCTTGCTGGGTAGAGTATTCTTGGTTGCAGGCTTTTTCCTTTCACCACTTTGAATATATCATGCCACTTTGTTCTGGCCAGCAAAGTTTCTTCTGAAAAATCAGCTGATAGCCCTGTAGGATTTCCCCTACATGTAACTATTTTCTCTTGCTGCTTTTAAAATTCTCTATCACTACCTTTTGCCATTTTGATTATTATTTGTCTTAACATAGACGACCTTAGGTTGATTTTGTTGGGGACTCTCTGCCTCCTGGATTGAGATGTCTGTTTCTGTCCCCAGATTAGGGAAGTTTTCAGCTACAATTTCTTCAAATAAAATTTCTGTCCCTTTTTCTTTCTCTTCTCCTTCTGGAATCCCTATAATCCAAATGTTATTACTCTTGTTGATGTTGCTGAGTTCCCTTAACCTATTCTCATTTTTTAATTATTTCCTGGTTTTTCTGGTTTTTTATTGTTTTTTTTTTTGTCATTTAGCTTGGTTGCTTTCCAATACTCGTCTTCTAGCTTGCTGACCAGTTCTTCTGCCTCCTCAAGTCTACTATTAATTCCTTTTAAAGCATTTTTAATTTCAGTTATTGAGTTCTTCATCTCAGTTTGTTCTTTTTTATATTTTCTGTCTCTTTGTTGAAGGTCTCACTGGGATCCTCCACCCTTTTCTCAGGTACAATGAATGTCTTTATGACTGCCACTTCAAATTCTTTCATTTGAGACATATTTCTCTATGTACTCATTTTGTCTAACCCTCTGTGATTGTTCCTATGTATTAGAAATACAGTTACATCTTCTGATATTGAAAGTACCAGCCTTTTGAAAAAGACGTCTTGTGGTGTCCTTTGGTGTAATGTCCCCTGTTCGCCAGAACCAAATGCTTAAGGGGTATCTCTTATGTCAGTTGTGTGTACCCTACTATTGTGGCTGAGCCTTGTTTGCCTTCAGTCCATGAAACAACAATTGGCCCACTTTGCCTGTTTGCAGGGTTTGGTCCCTGTGCTGTTAAGGGACCATTTTGGGGCCACAAAGGGATTTTAGTTGGATGGTGTCAGCAGTCAGATCAAATGCCTGCCTTCAGCTCATTTGCCAGGGCTATGGACATACTGGACCACAAAGCACTCGCTCTCTGTAGTCCCCTGAGAGGCTTTTGTTGGTGGGTGTGGCCAAGAGTCAGGCCAGATGTCTACAAGGGCTGCAGACACACTGATTGGCAGGGGACTCTGCACTGGGAGTTATAATGTTCACCTGCTGTAACTGTGAGTGTACCAGTGTGTGTGGTTATCTTCCCCTCTCCCAGGGCAAGAGTCACTTTGGAGTAGCACAGTCCTTACTAGGACTGCTTGCAAGATGAAAGGCTTTGGAGGGTCTCCTACCCAGTGATATCAAGTTAGGTGGAGAGTGTTTGCAATGTTTCCTTCAGGTTCAGCTATCTAGGCTGGGAGTGGGGTAGGTAGGGGAGAGAAAAAGGGACCTGTTAGCTCTTTCATTCTTGGAGAATCTCCTAAAGATTCCAGCTCCTCTACCATGCATTCTAAGATTAGCAAATAAATTTCCTTCAAGTATACCCCAGATGCTTTTCAAACTGCTGCGTCTATGCTGTGTCTTGGTGGTGGCTTTTTTGTTTGTTTCGTTTTGTTTGATTTTGTTACACTGTCTCTTTAAGGCAAGGACTCCATTTCCTATCACCCTCTGCCTCTCTCAGAGCTGATCCCACTGATTTTTAAGTACCTAGTGTTAAGCCAGTTATAAATTTTTTATATATTATATATACTTTATATATATCTATATTAATTCTTAATATCTACTATTTCATATATATTAATTTTTTTATCTTAAGCTGCATGGGTTTCAAAGCCAAATTGTATGGGAACTCATCTTCCCAGTGGAGGTCCTCCATGTATAGAGTACCTGGTATGGGGTCTGCTCCTCTCCCTTCTCCATGCCTATGGGGCTCTCCCATTTGTGGTTAGTCTTTCTTGCAGTTTGGTTCCTGACTACATCTCCATCCCTCCTGTCTTTTTATGTGTCCTCCTCTCTTATATTAATGGTGGCAAGTATCCTCTGCTAATCTTCTCATTGTTTTTTGAGTTCCATGGACTGATGTAGCTGTTGTATGTAGGCATGTCCATGGGATAAGATGACCTTAAGATCCTACCATCTCTCTAGAAGTTAACAACAAATTATTTTAAAGATGAGAAAAAGATGTGTATGGATACTCATAAAAAATATATGCAAACATCCAATGAGCACATGAAAAAAGTTCAATATATGTAGCCATTAGGAAAATACATATTAAAATACAATGCAGGGGCACCTGGGTGGCTCAGTCAGTTAAGCATCAAACTTTGGCTCAGATCATGATCTCACGGTCTTGGGACTGAGCCTCACCTCCTCAGGCCTCCTGCTCAATTGAGAGTCTGCTTCTTCCTCTCCCTCTCCAGATGCCTCTCACCCCAACTCATGCACATACTCTCTCTCTCTCTGTCTCATAAATAAATAAAATATTTCTTAAGTAAATAAATAAAATAAAATACAATGTGAGGGGCACCTGGGCAGCCCAGTAGGTTAAGCGACTGACTCTTAATTTGGGCTCAGGTCATAATCTCAGGATTTTGAGACCAAGTCCTGCATTAGGCTTGCTCTAGACATGGAGCCTTCTTAAGATTCTCTCTTCCTCTCCCTCTGCTCCTCCAAATAAATAAAATGGATAAAATAAAATGTGATAACACTGTACATCCACTAGAGTATTTAAAAAAACTGACAATATCAAGAATTGGTAAGCATATGGAGATACATATGCTGGTGGAAACATTCAATGGTATAGTACCTTGAAAAAATGGTAGTTTGGTAGTTTCTCAAAAAGTTGAACACATACTTTCACTATAACCCAGAAATTCCAGTCCTGGGTGTCTACCCAAGAAAAAAGAAAACATACATTTACAAAAATACTTGTGTATAAATAAGCATTACTTATAAACTACTTATTTAGAATAATTCATAATGGGCAAAAAATAACAATCCAAATACCCATCAACTGGTCAATGGATAAGGAAAATATAGTATATACACTACTTAGCAATTAGAGGAAAAAAATATTAATACATGCAGCAATGTGGATGAACTTCAAAAACACTATATGAAGAAACTAGAAACAAAAGAGTATGCAGTGCATTTTTAAATTAAAATTTAAATAAATTTCTAGAATAGGCAAAATTATACAGAGGACAAGATCAATGATTGGGGCTAGGGTAGGAGCAGGAGGTAACTAAAAAGGGACACAAGAGAATTTTTTTTAAATTTTTTTAAAAGAGTTTATTTATTTATTTGACAGACAGAGACCACAAGCAGGCAGAGAGGCAGACAGAGAGAGTGAGGAAGGGAGGCAGGCTCCCGGCTGAGCAGAGAGCCTGATGCGGGACTCGATCCTAGGACCCTGGGATCATGACCTGAGCTGAAGGCACAGGCTTTAACCCACTGGGCCACCCAGGTGCCCCAAGAGAATTTTTTTTTAAGTGAAATGTTATAAAACCAGATTGTGGTGATGGTTGCATAATGATATAAATTTACTAAGCTTCATTGAATTATATACTTTATTTATTTTTAAATGATTTTATTTATTTATTTGAGGAGGGGTGTGCACAGAGGGAGAGGAAGGGAGAAGCAAACTCCCTGCTGAGCAGAGAACCTGATGAGGGACTCAATCCCAGGACTCTGAGATCATGACCTGAGCCAAAGACAGATGTTTAACCAACTGAGCCACCCAGGTGTCCAATTTATACACTTTAAATGGTGAATGTTGTGGTATGTAAATTATTCTCCAATGATGTTGTTAACATATGAGGGGATATGTACAATACTGGGAAAGGGAAATGGTGTTTGGTGGTGCTGGTGGATAGAGGGGAAGAAGGGTTGAGACAGTAACTAAAAAAGAACTTGGAGATAATAAAATACATATCTTCAAAAATAAATTATAATTCTAATTTCTCAAATTCAGTTGACTGTTGAACAATACAGGTGTAAACTGAACAGGTCTGCTTACATACAAATTTTTTGCAATAAATACAGTACTATAAATGTATCTTCTCTTATGATTTTTAGTAACATTTTCTTTTCTCTAGCTTACCTTATTGTAAGAATACAGTATATAATAATTATGTTATTGGTAAGGCTTCTAGTCAACAGTAAGCTATCAGTAGAGACTTCAGGGAATCAAGTTATATGTGGATTCTTGAGTGAGTCCCTAACACAGCATTGTTCAATGGTTAATTATATTTATTTGAGTATATCAGATATGATACACAATAAAAATGTTGTTTCTTTCAACTTTCAAGAAAAAAGTATCTGACTTACAGACATTTTAATCAGAAATATATCATTTGGACTAAAAATGTTAATAACCCTCAAAACTCTGTAACTAAAATAGACACTGGCCTGATAGTAACTTTGTTATACAACTATTACTATAATCCGTCAGGACACAGCATTAACTAAAAGGAAATACCCCCCTCTTTAATGGGAAAAAAAGAGATGCTCCAAGGTTGGTCCTCAGAGAATATCCCTTGATGAGCAAGAATCACTGTATCACACCAACCATACTCACTTTGTTCTGAGACTCATACTGGTCTTTGGTTTTCTTACAGCTTACTGCTACTACCACCAAGCTAATCAAGGAGGATTCTTCTTTTATCAAGTTGGATAAATAACCTGTTCTTTAGACTCCCATAGCATAGTTGAGACACAGTTGGAAAGAAGATTATTAACAGCTGCTTGAAGGAAGAGACCATATTCTTATTCATTTGTGTATCTCTAGAATTGATGACAATGATTTGCAAGTATGTTGTCCAATAAGTGTAAATTAACTCAGCTGAACAAAAAAGAAAATACAAGTAGTACCTTTGGTTCAGCTAAATACATTTCCCCCCCACCCCTAGAGAGTAAAGACTTACTTCATCCTAGTGGGACCCTGAGACAATGATATTTTCCTAAGTCTCTTTGTAGTCCCTTTCCATGTAGTCCATGCAAACAACCATAGGTTCTTCTTGATGTAGAGATACTTAAAAAAATTTTTTTTAAGATTCTATTTATTTATTTGTCAGAGACAGAGCACAAGTAGGGGGAGCAGCAGGTAGAGGGTAGAAGTAGGCTCCTCACTCAGCAAGGAGCCCATTGCAAGACTTGATCCCAGGACACTGGGATCATGACCTGAGCCAAAGGGACACTTAACTGAGTGAGCCACCCAGACATCCCTGTAGAGACACTTTAAAGATCAAAAGAGGGAAACAGAGTCCCTGATACAGTCTATTCAGGGTCTGCCTTTGAAGTTGCAGTTTCTTACAAAAAGAATCACTTTTTCTTCAGTTAATTCACACTAGGAATCACTTTCACCATTAATTGAGTCTCTATTTACCTAAACCATTATTGTGAGCACCCACTGTCCTAAACTCATCTCAATAAAATTCTAACCTCAATATTCATATGAGATAGATACAATTGGTAGCTTATAAATATGGCATTCAGAGAAGTTTGTTTCTTTGTATCATGTTTTAAGTTTTCATTATTACCTTTCCCCACTTATCCTACATCAGCATTCTGCACTACCTATCCAACAAGCAAACTATGCTAACATACTCACTTGTTCATTCTTGCCTTCCCTATCCATATTAACACTGAGTCCTTATCTTGACTTTTTAAAGTACTATCTTTATTTCTTGAGAATTAAAAAAGGAAAGGGAAACTGGAGGAATAAAATATTAATTACTCAGGATTAACTATGTATCTTTGTTGCTCTCCTTGACTCAGTAACTCCTTCTATCCTTTGCAATACATCCACTAGAATAAAGCATAGCTTTTTGGAGCTCACATCACTTTTCAAAACCTTAAATTTTTTCTAAAACCAAATATAGCAAAAGTAGAATTACATAGACAATATCAAAATGGTTCTGTGGAACAGCCAAGACCCTGAGCTATGCCACATAAAAGTTAGCCAACAAATAAAGAGGTAAATTCTTCAGCAGCTTCTCATGGGTCATAATATAAAATTTAAACTTTACTGGACTCCTTGCTATGCAGATCTTAGGCAGCTGCTATGCAGCTACCACATGAACATTTTCTAAGTTATGTGTTCCATACATAACAATGAGGTCCTAGATGGGTAATTTGAGGAGGACTTAATAAAGGACTTTTTAATAAGTAGACAGGCTCATAAAGAGGGATAATATAGAATCATAAGGCTTATACAAGGTGAGAAGCATTGCCAGCCCTAGGTCTGAAGGGGTAAGGAGAGGGAACAGTTACAAGAACCTAGAGAGGGTGGCTCTATGAGAAAGGCATCTGATAGGAGTTAAGGATGGAAACTCTGTGGTGACCTGGTTTTTTGGAAGAGGAAGTCGAGGAAGACACATCCTAACTGCTCTTTCCTCTCACTCTCCTCTCCTGTGGTTGCAAATGTCCCAGTTGAGCCAAACACAGGGGCTCTCAAGCATGAAATCCACAAAGGTCAGTATCCTGGGCATCGAAGACTGTAGAGGAGTGGAGAGTGAATCTGGAAGGGCCAACCGGTGAAAGTGGGCCAGCACGTCATAGGTTGCTAATAGTTGTTATATAAAAAGAAAGAAAAGGTGCAATAGCAAAATAACTGCTGGTTGAGATAAAGCCAAACAGATATATATAGAGAGACTGAGACACAGAGAGAAATATATACTCCTTTTATAAGGTCCCAAGGTATGCAGAAGGATGTAGTACACAGTCTTTTCAAAACTTCATTCTTAATGGAACTCTTTTAAAAACACACTTAGAATTGATGTTTCATAGAAATCACCAGGCAAAGATTCACTGAACATGCTATGGCTGGTTTACCTGACTATCTCCAGCTATGCCATAAACTCCAAAGCAGGAATTCTGTCTTGCATTTCTTTGTCCACGTTGCCTGAGATAAAAATATTTACTGAATGAGTAAGTGAAAGAATAAATTAATTAAAATTATTCATTTTCATTTCCAATACTATCTAGGACTCTATTTCTCTACTCCCAATACATATCCTATACTTTTCCTATCTGGTAGCTTTGATAGTTCTGTATTCTCTATCATGAACAGAATCTCTCAAGTTTGGCCCTATTGGCACTAAGGTCATATGATTTTTTGTCACAGAGGGCTGTCCTGTGCATTGTAGGATATTTAGCAGCATTCCATTACATACTAGTAGCACTTCCCCAGCTGTGACAACCAAAAATGTCTCCAAACATTGCTAAATATCCCAGGGGAATGGGGTGGAGGGGGAGAGGAGGAGCCAGGTTCCTTGTTAAGAACCACTGTTATTACTCTTATTAAATATAAAGGCACTTCTAAGATATTACCTTTACAGAAATTTTGTGTTTCCTGAAACCATATATGATGTCTTCCCTTTTCACAGCCATTATAATACTGAATTTTAACCTATAGAGTACCTGTCACGTTCCACCTTAAATTTAATTACTTGAATTCTTTCAGTAGATGAAAATGCCATGAGAATGAAACATTCTATATTTCCCAACGTACCTGGTGATGTAGCTTTTGTAGGCTATAGTATATGTTCAATAAATATTTTTAAATGAATTAATAATGTTTTTTCATATGCAGAATTCCATCATATAGTCACTTTGTCTTTGCATTAAGTGAAGGGCTTTAGAAAAAGATAAATCTTAGAAACTCTGACATGACAGATACGTTTTTGTAATAGGGAACTGGGAATAATACTTGCTCACTTACTGAGATATGATGGGCTTATGAATATGAGAAAAACAAAATTCATAACAGCAAGTTACATATGATTTCACAGTCTAACATCAAGATCCAAAACAAGACTTCGCATCCTTTTCTTAAGTGTTATTTTGTAAGTTCCTAATTAGCATAAGGATCCAAATGAAACACTAAAAAATAAATTGAGGAGACCAAATGCATGACTTTGATTGGATAATACTTACCATAAAAATTTACCTTTAATACTGAAGCCTATAAAATTGTTTTCATCTTCAAAGTACTTAAAACATTAATTATTATAAGGCTCCTGTGCAATAATTTATTAAGTATTATTATCACTCTCTTTATTGATGGGAAAATGAAACAAAACTGTTTGAGAACACTCTCCAACTTGTTTAGGTCAGCTATAGTGTTAGAGATCTAATTTCTTCCAGTGAATCTTTTTTTTTCCCTGCTCTAAAACCTGATTTAGGAATCATTTTTACAAAATATATTTCATGAATTTTGGAAACAGAAACCTCAAATAATATTATCAGAGATATAAATAATAAACTTTTCTCTTTCCACTAAATATTAAATCAAACTTCAATCTTCAGTATCCCTGTTCATGAACTATAAAACTTTAAAAGGCAGTAAGTAATTTCTAGAAATTACATTTCCATTCCTTCAGCATCATTATTAGCAAGTGGATGAACATTTTCTTCAAGAAAATACATAATCTTTAAAAATTCTAGTTCAAAAAGAGATGAAGTTCAAAACACAGTTTGATGATATTCTAGGATTTATAAACATAGCACTTCCTTTAGAGAATAAGATGACATGAAATTTACTGTATTCTGTCATATCTTATAATATATTCAAAAGTGAACCACTGGAAAAGTTTTATTTATTTCTGTCAATTTTGTGTTTGTAAATTTGCTATTTCTGATGCATTATACAGTCTGTTCACAGATTTAGGAAAACAAATTGCTTGTCCCCTTAATTCCATACAGAGTGTGGATGTGTCTTTGTATTTGCTCTACTGACTCATAATACAGATATTCAAAATAATATCTGCAGCCACACACTCAACACAAATGGATCTACATTTCCTTGGGATTGTCAACCACTCCTGTTCCTCTTTTCCAAAGTGGTCACTTAAGTAGAAACTTCTCACTAAGCACACAGTTTCTATAACACAGTTGCCCTCTTTTGAGTAGTTTTTACTTCTACATAACAGGTCAACCTGTAACAGTTTCAGTTCTTAAGAAAATATGGACTAATTCATCAGCTTTAAGATTGTATGCATCAGGGGATGCCTGGCTAGCTCAGTTGGTAGAGAGCATATGACCTTTGATTTTTGAGTTGTGAGTTCAAGCCCCATGTTGGGTGCAGAGTTTACTTTTTAAAAAATGCATTAAAAAATCATATCCTTCAGTTGCATAATAGTTTAGTGTTAGAATATGCTTCTTCAGAAAGGAAGGAAGCAAACAGAGGATGGTGAGAGGGGCACTGAGTCAGTGCTTAAAATTTCAAATAAAGGTTGTCCACTCAGTGTAAAGGAAAGTGAGGGAGAGGAAGAGACATTAATGGGGAAGGACTAGGAGTTTCTTACAGTATCAGGGAGGAGGACTGCATTAGGAGCAATCATTGTCCATGATGTTATTTTTTCACTAGTGGGATGTTTCATGACTATGACCTATCACGGAAGTCTTGAACTCTGTCAAGAGAGAGATAAAGTTAACTCCCACAAAAAGAGCCACTTCAAAAGCCTGCCTTGAAACAGCCTCTTACTTACTATTTATACATTTTTAGGCATCTACATGCTTGCCACCACTATGACGTTAATCAGGATGTGTAGGCGAGTGAAATCAAGAGTGGAATGAGAAAATATTCCTGAGATGATACAGAAAGAGCAAACGCTAACATTTCCCCTAAGTTCACACTGAACATGCTAGTATAAAAATACCCATAGTCAGAAATACTTTGTTTGCTCCTTTGTTTTCGTACAGAAATCATCTGAGCCTCCAGTGATTTGAATAAAAATTTGGCAAAGTGGGAGTTAAGAAGTGTACTTTAAGTTAAAGCTTAGATTAGGATACTGTTGTCTGTTAAAGTACGAATATGTTTTTTTTTTTTTGTTACATTATGTTAGTCACCATACGGTGCAACATTAGTTTTTTATGTAGTGTTCCATGATTCATTGTTTGCATATAACATCCAGTGCTCCATGCAATCCATGCCCTCATTAATACCCATCACCCAGGCTCAGCCATCCTCTCACCCCCTTCCCTTCTAAAACCCTCAGTTTGTTTCCTGGAGTCCATAGTCTCTCATGGTTCATCTCCCACTTCAATATCTCCCCCTTCATTTTTCCCTTCCTTCTCCTAATGTCTTCCATGCTATTCCTTATGTTCCACAAATAAGTGAAGCCATATGACAATTGACTTTCTCTGTTTGACTTATTCCACTAAGCATAATCTCCTCCAGTCCCATCCATGTTGGTGCAAAAGTTGGATATTCATCCTTTCTGATAGCTGGTAATATTCCATATAGACCACATATTCTTCATCCATTTGCCTATTGAAGGGCATCTTGGCTCTTTCCACAGTTTGGCTATTATAAAAAGCTTCTACACAGTAAAGGAAACAGTAAGCAAAACAAAGGGGCAACCCAAAGAATGGGAGAAGATATTTGCAAGTGATACTACAGACAAAGGGCTGATATCCAAGATCTATAAAGAACTTCTCAAACTCAATACCCAAAAAACAAATAATCAAGTCAAAAAATGGGCAGAAGATATGAACAGACACTTCTCCAAAGAAGACATACAAATGGCTAGCAGACACATGAAAAAGTATTCATCATCATTAGCCATCAGGGATACTCAAATCAAAATCACATTAAGATACCATCTGACGCCAGTTAGAATGGCAAAATTTGACAAAGTAAGAAATGACAAATGTTGGAGAAGTTGTGGAGAAAGGGGAACCCTCTTACACTGTTGGTAGGAATGCAAGTTGGGGCAGCCACTTTGGAAAAGAGTATGGAGGTTCCTCAAAAAATTAAAAATAGAACCACCCTATGATCCAGACGTAGTGAAAAGAAGGGCCATATGCACCCTGATGTTCATAGCAGCAATGTCCACAGTAGCCAAACTGTGGAAAGAGCATGATGCCCTCAAATATGTTATTTTAGAGAAATGAAGGGGAAGAGGGAAGCTGGAAGGACAGAGCGACTTAAGAAATAAGGACAGGAAGAAAAACCATATTCTATAAGATGTACACATTGGCCATTTTTTGTCTTGTTTTTACATTTTTAAAATTTTAATTGAAGTATAGCTGACATGCAATATTAATATTAGTTTTAGGTGTAAACATAGTAATTTGATAATTATATACATTATAAAATGCTCACCACAATAAATATAGTTACCATCTATGTCACCATATAGTTATTACAATATTATTGCTTACATTGCCTATGCTGTACTTTATATCCCCATGTCTTATTTATTTTAAAACTGGAAGTTTGTAAGTTTGTACCTTTACCTCTTTCCATTAACTATTTTTATATGTGTCCTATCATTTCAGCCACAGCATGCTTGTAACAGACGTATTTATATATCAATTTTTTTAAATAAAAAATGCTGGGGTGCCTGGGTGGCTCAGTGGGTTAAATCCTCTGCCTTCGGCTCAGGTCATGATCCCAGGGTCCTGGGATGGAGCCCCACATTGGGCTCTCTGTTCAGCAGGGAACCTGCTTCCTCCTCTCTCTGCCTGCTTCTCTGTGATCTCTGTCTGTCAAATAAATAAATAAAATCTAAAAAAATAAAAGATTTAAAATAAAAAATACTTAAAGCTGTTAGATAAACTGCCCAAGATTACTCAATTAATATGAATGATTTTAAACCAGATCTAGTGTGAAGATCTAGATCCTGAATCTAGAAAAACAACATTTTTGTACTTTGCAATCCTAATATGTTATTACTCATTTATACTAATGAGCACTTTAAAATCTCATATCTTAGTGATAGTATCAGAACCAAAGAAAGAAGTAGTAAAGGATAAACAGTGGGGTAGGTGGAAGGGACCATTCAAGTAAAAAGGGCAAGAAGGAAGTTCTTGAAGTAAGTTGTGTCCTCTTTCAAAGTTTTTAAAAATAAAGAAAACAGATCAGGAGTTTGTAAAGGAACCTTGCAACCAGCACATTTATAAAAGGCAGCTTCATGAAAACCAAATACATTGAAATAAAGCAAAACAACCAATTTATGATCAATTCATGAGTTAATAATAATTAACCAAAATTCTTGGTTAGCACAACAGTCCAGGATACAATATAGATTTATTAATTGGTTAGAATATGACATGATACCATCATTTCAGAAGACTAATAAAAATGTGCTAAGAGAGATAAAGAAGAGAGAGAATCATAGCACTGACTTATTTCTAGATAGCTCTGCCAAAATTCAGTGCAATGTCACTAATCTTACCATGCATTTATTACCCATAAGACAGTTTTCAGTTCATTCAATGCCACTCATTTCTCAGCCAAAATGACAGTGACAATTCAAATTAGTTTCTCAAATATTTCTTCAGGTACTTTTAATGGTTTATTAAATTCCAGGAAGTACATACTCAATCTACTGTTTTTCAGCTATTCTCAAGGTTTGTAATTCTACATGAACTATCAACTTTAACATGATTTATCCTTTATAAGACTATGTTATTTACTGCCTATTGATTCCATTGCCCTCTAAATTTTCGAAGATGTTCTAGCCTTTAGGAAGAACAGGTTTACCAAAATCGATTAAGTTTTTTTATGATCACATACTCTTTTTATTTCACCTTTCATAGAATCTCTATATCTCATATAGACATAAAAATCTAAAAATAGGACTTAGTAAAAGTCTTAGATGATGATTTTCTAAAGATATCAGTTCCTTAAATACCTAGAAAGTCAGAGAGGTTGTTGCTCTTACAGAAAGAAAGATAACAGGAAGCTCTAGACTTTTAAAAAATTTTTCTTGATAAAATAGATTATAATTTTGAATAGAATGAGAATGACAAAAGAGGTTACATTTTCTATTTTGTGTGTGTGTGTGCTCTTGCTATCATGGAATTTTGATGCTTATCTGGAAAAATCAGAAATATGAAGTATCATATCTAGTTTCATTGTGCCATTTTTTTTTTTTGTTTTAAATGTTGATATTCCTTGATGTACTATTTAGGATTTGGACCAGCTGCATGAGACAGAAAACAAAAATTAATAGTGGCTTGAATAAAATAATAGTATAATTTTCTCTCCTGTAAAAAGATTCTGAAAGAAGGCAAAGCTTTCAAAGACCAAGACTTCTTTCAGCAACCCTGCATGTGCTTCCCATCCCAAAGGTCAGCTCATAATTCAAAAAAGAAAAAAAAGATGAAGAGCATAATTACTTTTTTAAAGGAGACCTTGCAGAAATCTCACAGAACATTTCCACTTATATATCAATGGAAAGAAATTAGCCACATGGTCATACCCAATTATAAGGAAAGGTAGAAAATAGTCATTTACATGGGCAGTAAATCAGTTTTGTTACAAAAAAGGAACAAATGGACAATTAAAAGGCAATTAAAAGTCTATGCTGCAGGAGAGTTCCCTCTTTATCTTTCATTTTTAAAAGCATTCTTTAAATCCTTTTTTTTTTTTTTAAGTAGGATTCTCACCCAATGTGGCGCTCAAACTCATGACCCTGATCTCAAGTTGCATGCTCTATCAACTGAGTCAGCCAGGCACTCTTTACATGCCTTTTTAATCATTTGCTATGTTGATCTTTCTTTGGATAATGGCTTTCATTATCTAACATCAAACTAATCAATGCTATATCGTTGTCACTGTCTTCCAAAACTATTTCTCATTCTGTCCTCTCTCCTAAGTTCCTAGTTTCCAAATGCCTATTGTCATTTTATTAGATATTCTGCAGTGTGACAGAGGCAATGCTATGGATTTACCAAACCCATTCTCTCTTTTGGAGGTTCCACAAGAAGACCACACTTCTTAGGCCACCTTTACTACACAGTTGAAGCCACCCTATTAAATTCAGACCTTAAACACTGACAGAAGTGACATTTTCTTTAAAAATCTCATTTGATATTTCATTCTTCCTCATTCTTCTGAGGCAGGAAGTGATAAATTCCAAGATGGCAGAGCTACATAATTAAAGGAACCTACATCCCTAAGTCATTGCTTAAAGGTACAGTCCCAGAAAGATCTCTACCCAAATCCCTATCAGACTTCATGTTAAAAGTCTGAGATTTGCAGGTGCTTGGCTGGCTCAGAGAGTTGAACATGTAACTCTCAATCTTATGGTTCAAGCCCTACACTGAGCATGGAGCCTACTTTAAAAAAAGAAGAAAAAGAAGTATGAGATTTATAAGATTACTTGTTCCAGTAATAAGCATTAATTATATTCATCAATGCAAACAGGTATCAATAGTTTTAAGAATCACTATATTCTCGGGGCACCTGGGTGGCTCAGTGGGTTAAAGCCTCTGCCTTCAGCTCAGGTCATGATCCCAGGGTCCTGGGATCGAGCCCCACATTGGGCTCTCTGCTCCGCGGGGAGCCTGCTTCCTCCTCTCTCTCTCTCTTCCTGCCTCTCTGCCAACTTGTGATCTCTGTCAAGTAAATAAAAAATTTAAAAAAATCCTAAAAAAAAAAAAAGAACCACTATATTCACTAGAGCATCAAATATATAGTTCATACTAGATTAGTTTGGTAAAGAGAACAAATCGTGTTTGGAATTACAACTTTTCTTCATATGAACCAGACTGATTAACATCCAATGTCAATCAAATTATGAAAGATAAAAGAATTATATATAATAGTGTAAAGAGAAAATCAAAATCAGGTCAAATTCTCAGCACTCTTCCAGAAAGTCTAATGACTTTGATTAGCATTCCTTCATTGCACTGTATATCTACTGTTTCTACTCCTGGACCATAGCATCCTTGCGAACAGGGCTGTTGTCTAATGTGGTCACAGCACAAACACAGAGTATCTTGCTTTGTATGAAGTGGGTGCTCAATGATAATGATAATAATGCTGATGAAGACGATAATGATAATACTGAGAAGGTTGGGGTAAAATGTACAGTGGTGTCATTTTATCAAGATTAGGAAATATGTAATCAAATCATATGTACTTTCAAATGAGGAGCTTAGAGTTGAAATTAAGTTATTTCCTCTTCATTTACTTTATCCCATTTCCAGTGTAGAATTTATAATGCTAACTTCAGTTTTCATTCTTTTTTCCCCCTCCCTGCCTTTTTTTTGGCTGCCTTACCTCCTACATAGACATGAAGTTTTATCATCTGATCACTTCTTCACTAAAACCTTCATTTGGGGCTTTCCTCTAGATTTTTATTTGTGAAATGAATCAACACATATAAAATCTTACTTAGCACCATCATCTTTTTGAAAAATAAAGTCCCTTCTCCAGAAATCCAAATGTCAACACTTGATACTTCGCTTTTTTCCAGCTGACACCTAAATAATTAGTCTTTTAATGTTTCCATGCCCTGAAAGAAGTCACAAGGATTCCCTACTCAAATAAAGAATTAGGATAAATAAGCAATACTGCTAAGATAAGCCTCTATGCACACTTTTTAGGCACTTAAAGGTGAACTACAATACAGATAAGTGTTTTCAGATGGGAAATACAAGGACAGTCTTTTTAATGCTATGCAATGTGTGCAGAAATAATAGTAATATTTGTTCTAGTCATTTGGGCAGAGATTACATTAAAGTCTTACAGATGATGAGACAATGGGGAATGAGGAGAAACTTTATACAAACATAATAAGACTCCCTTGAAAAATAGTTTTAGAAAAATTAGAAGGCTTTTATTGTTAACTAAGACAAGAAGGACAAAGGAGAAGAAAGAAAAATGAAAAAAAGGTATTCAGGAGAGAAGGAAAAGTATGGACAAAGGATTTTTGTTTTGTTTTGTTTTTTTAAGTAGTGCAGAAAAAAGACCAAAAAAAATGAGATATTACAAAGAGCACAAAATAACACATACTTATCCTGTTCTACTTTCTTCCAATTATCCCTGAAAAGAGAAAATGGTCATGAACACAGAAAAGAGACAGGGTTATCCCAGGAATGAAACTGCTGGAAAGCAAGCACGCGAAGTGCGGGGACAGTATCAACTATGAAGGAGATTGCAAGTACAAAGGAGAAAATAACCCACCCTATTTGGTGACAGGCCACACCCCACAAAAGAAGATTTCTAAAAAAAATTCTTCACAGTTCCATAGAAATACAGCCAGCTGATACTGAATTTAAAAAGCCCAAACTTGCCCTCTGTGTGTGTGTGTGTCCACACCTGTGTTCCCTTCCTCTAGGCACCCCGAGACTCCAGCCCGAGCATCCACCTTACAAAGAGCACTGGGCATAAAATACCCTGTCACTTAGTGCCTGAGGAAATGCTCATAAATTTGAAGTGCTGTTCTAGAGAGGGGGACAAAAAGCTTTCCTTATGCCCAATGATGCTTTATAGTTGGGAACTACACTACACTAATGTTAAGTTTATGTAACTGATTTTCATAACAATCCTTTTTCTTAGGAAGTATCTTTATACTGTCCAAGATCTTAACTTGGAAAAGAACAGAAATGGAACAGTAGGGTTAATACTATATATTAATAATATATTATTAATATATAGTAATAACTATATATTATTATATAATAATAATAAAGGGTTAATCAGAAAACAAATTAATTGAGTCAAATCTCCCTCAGTGATGAATGGAATGATAAATCGCCAAATCGCCCTCATATACGTGGAATCGGGGTATTGCTTTTCAGGAGATGTTGCTGTTGATACAAATATATTAAAGAGCCAAATTAGATGTTCATAATACAATCATTTTTGACCAGCTGAGAGTGATGTATAGGTACGAAATAAAAATCACAGTTGGCAATTCTATTTAAAAAAAAACTATCAATTCTATGTGATATGTTCCTTAAAAACCTAGGATGTCAGAGCTTGCTTATCTGACACAAAAGAATATAACAGACAGCTATATGAGTTTTTTTTTTTCCTCTGTGAAATAGATCATAATTTTGAGTGGCTTGAGAATGACAGAAAGCCAGAAGCTACCTCTACTATTGATTTGTTATGCTTTTGTTAGTAGGTACTTGTGATGACTACCTAGAAGTTGCCAAAAGTAGGCAATATCAAGTCTGGTTAGAGTGGGCCATGGACTTAGGTTAAAGGAAGCACAAGATCTATAGAATTTAATCTTTAAAAAATTTATCTTTAGAACAATGTGGGAATAATATAAATCAGGAAACTATGAAGAAAAGCATAATGGAATAGATATCAGTGTAGAGTACTCTGTTTAAAAAAAGGAGGAAGGAGCAAGACCTAAACCTACAAGGACTCCAGACACAGGTCTTCCACAATTTAGCTTACAGAGATGTCATAATCACCCCCACTGATGACAGGACATTGCTGGTCAAAAAGCAGGAGGGAACTGAGGAAGAGAGTTGAGAGGGAAGAATTTCTCCCTGAGGAAACAGATCAGAACTTAAAAGAAGTATATCTTCACTGCCTTATGCCTCTACAAAGGGAATTGAATAAGGACTTTCACTTTTAGCCCTACTTTGTATCTCTTCCCTACTGATTTTTTTCTTCTGAAAACACTACAATCTATTTCTATATCTAGTATTCTACTGACTCTGTTCTCAAAAATCAGCTAGGCACTGTAAAATGTTTTTGGGAAATACTTGCAATAACAAAAAATTACATCTATCAATGCTGCATAATTAATTTTTTATGACAATCTTGTTCTGCAAAAAATATTCTTGGCCTTAGTTAGTACTTTTAACCATTATTCTATAACAGAATACAACTTCAGTCTCTATAATGTTTTCAATTTTTCAAGGCTGCTTATGTTCATATGCTCTGTGACATAAGATAAATATAACTTCTCCTGGTTTTGAAGAAGTTGAAGAAAATAAAGCACCAAAGGGTTACATGGCTAAATCTTGAAACACATCTCATGGTTCCCAGCTCATTAAACAATATAAGAGTTAAATTCTCTGCCCTGTATATAACCCAACCTCTACCCAGCAGTACATTTCAACCGCAATACTTAAAGTAGTTTGTAATTAAATGTTAGTGAGATGTTTTAATTAATCTCTTGCTGTACAAAAATAATCTCCATATGTCTGTTTACATCTTCACTCTCCACAAAGCATGGTCCCTGGCATGATAGATACTTGGTGCATGAATGCATGGATGATTTTCTTTTCATCAAATGGTATCTAATCTTTGTCCCTTCATCTAATTATACTTCCATTGTATCACCTGCAATTCCTTGTTACACTTAGAGGTGGCTGCATGTACACATCTATTTCTTTCTATTAGTCTGTATATTCTGAATATCTGCATCCATCAAGAACCTAGTACAAGCCTCTCTCCTGTGGTGGTATCCAATAAATTGTTGGGGAAGTGAAGTTTTTCTCCACATAATCTCGGAAGCTGTTAGAACAGTTTTTAAAGTGCTATGATCACTTGTTAGGCCAATCACACAGTAAACATTTGAGGAATTTCAGGACATCAAATCCTACATTTATAATATTTTACAAATGAGTGAATAATTTTCTCTTAATCTAGAGCCATGATACATATTATAGGAGTCTGACTTCTGTTAACCCACAGGAGTTCATAATCTTCCTTCTAGAAGGATCCTTTTTTTAAAAAAAGATTTTATTTATTTATTTGACAGACAGAGATCACAAGTAGGCAGAGACGCAGGCAGAGAGAGAGAGAGGAGGAACCAGGTTCCACACTGAGCAGAGAGCCCAGCCCAATGCGGGGCTTGATCCCAGGACTCTGAGATCACTACCTGAGTCTAAGGCAGAGGCTTAACCCACTGAGCCACCCAGGCACCCTAGAAGGATCCTTCTTAAGCCAGTATCACAGAGCCAGTAAAGTAAAAAGTGAACAGACTGGACATCTGAACTCTGGCATCTCTTGCCAATATTGCCAGTAATTGCTCTCAAAGGGTACTGAATTCCCTAAAATAGGTGGAGATGTGTGTGTGTGTGTGTGTGTGTGTATGTGTGTGTGACAGAGAGAGAGAGAGAGAGAGAGAGAGAGAGAGTTTGTTCTATTTCTTGTTTTCACATGGACATCAAGCATCAAGTCCTTATGCTGAAATATGAAAAATGCCAATAAATACAAAAGCTTGACCTAACATTCTGTACAAGTATAAGTTGCACTTGGTGGAGCTAGAAAACTGAACATTTATAAAAGATTTCCTCCACACCTCATACCTTAAAGGGAGAAGTGACATTTTCAGTTCCTGCTTCTCAATCGGGAATAAAGTTCTCCTAATTTAAGAAGGGAAAACAGCAGTAATTCAGAGACATTTTAAAGGTTAGTAATATATGACATAGAATTGAAGTCTGTGAAGAAAATCACTACTTTGAAAGGATAAAACTCTCAACCAATCTTCAAATACACTAATTAAGATGATATATTCCTAAAGAAAAAATTCTAAGTCAGATACTTCACAAAATAAGGCCTAGTTTCACTGAAATTCAATTTCATATGACCAAGAGCTTCTTAAATGTCATTCAAACTCCTACACAAATGTATCAGTAGTGATGTAAAAAGAGACATTTCATTGATCATATGATTCAAATCTGAATTTCCTTATACCCAGGCTGTATTTATTAAGGGTTAACCTATGTCTCATGTATATGTCTGTTTTAAGGGTCAGTTGGGCGGGGTCATCCAGTTCTTTTAGTTTCTCTACAGACTCCATTTATTTTATACCTGAAAAAATATCTGAGTTCCCCATCCATCGCTAGTTCTTGATCACCTGCTTTTTTATCTGTTTTCACTCTTAGTAGTCATAAAAATAAGAAAAATGCTTGAATAGTAAATTGTTAAAGACTTAGTTTAAAACCTGCCTGTAAATTGTTTCAATTTTTAAAATTTCTCATTTATCACCTCCAGTTTCACTCTGATAATTAAAATTGGTTTTACTGCAGACATAAAAATTATTATAAATATGTCTAACATGAAAACTACCCCCCTCATCCAATTTGTTTTAGCTCCTAAAGAAGTACAAAGTGTACTCACCAGCCTAAACAAGAGACTCAAGTTCAACCTCTGAGAAACAAGACAGGATGTCTTACTTCAGGCTGCTATAACAAAATACCATAAGCTTATAAACAACAGAAATCTATTTCTTACAATTCTGGACACTGGAAGTCCAAGAAAAGGGTGCCAAAATGGCTGCATTCTGGTAAGAGCCCTCTCCTGGGTTACAGACTTATTGCTATATCCTCACAAGGAAAGCAGACAGGGAAGTGGCCTCTCTTTTGACTGTTTTAAAGGTACTAATCTCATTTATAAGGACTCCACCTTCATGACCTCTTCTAATTCTAATTGCCTCCCAAATCCCCAATCCCTAATATATCACTTTGAAGGGTAGGGGCCCAACACATGAAATTTGGGGAGACACAACATTTAGTCATAACATGAAATAATTGCTATATTAGGTAGGACATTGAAAGGGATCAGAATGTACCATTCCAAAATATGTTACTTGGCATAAGGATTATTTTGAGCTAAAGGTAATTGAGAAGCAGCAGGTTTGGGAAGAACATTCTGCCCTCCCACTTTCTGCCTAAAGGCGGAGCATAAATTTCCTTTTGTAAATGTGTCAAAAATTCCTGTTTATAGATATGCTCCCCTTTCCAGGAAGATGAAAACAACTCTTATCTGCATATGAAACTGTACTCAAACAATCCTTATCTACTATACGTTTCCTAGTCAACTTCCCACAATTTACTGCCCCTGGTAGCCCCAAATCCCTTTTCCTTTGTCTAATTACTTCTCTGCAATTTATTACCCCTTGTTAAAATGGTATAGATGGCCCAAATCTAACTGCCTTTTTATGTTTTCACTATTTTTCTGTGGGGCTGCATATACAGAAGATATTAATGTCAAGATGTCAAGAAACATATGCCTTTCCTCCTGTTAATCTGTTTTTTTGTCATTTTAATTCATAGGCCCCTCAAACTCTGATCCTAAAAGGGTAGAGGAAGTTTTTCCATCTCAGCAATGCTTTTGGCTGCAAGAAAAAAAAAAAAAAGCCACTAAAACAACTGACTTATTAGTAAAGACATTTGTTATGTTATATGTGAGTTCACAGCTGTGGCAGGGCAAGGGTTAGTTGGTTAATTCAAGAATCCATTATACCACAAAGACCTTGGGTTCTTTCTATCTGTCTCATACGGCCATCATTAGAATGTAGACATATGTCCTTGGGCTTGTCCTTTTAGGATAGCAAGATGTCTGCAGTAGCTTCAAACATTACATCCTCTCACAACAATATCCAAAAAGACAGAGTAAAGATGGGACATATTCTCTTCCTTATATCCTTAAATAAGAAGGACTAAAACTGTCCCAGAAGCTGTCCAACTGATTTCCTTTTGCATCTCACTTGCCAAAATTCTGTCACATGCCCCAGCCAGAATGAATCACTTGGCAGGGGTTTGGAATTACCATAATTGGCTTGGACTAATCAAGCTTCACCCCTAGAGCTGGGGAGGAAGCCAAATTCTCCTGATGCTCAACCTCCCTGGACAGAGCATGGACAAAACCAGTGCATGCAGAACATGGAGATCACCAACCAACACTGTCACGGTTTCTGATACCACCTTTTTTGTTCTGCTCATGCATTCTTTTCTCTCTTACTTTCATTATATACTTAAGTACTGACTTATTTTTCACAGCTCCAAGTTTGTAGCACCAGCTTAAAGAGTTCCCACTAGACCACTTTGTGGCATGTCTTATAAATAGGCTAACATTCAGTTCACAAAAGAAGCACTTACAAGCACATTAAGAAATGCAATTGTCCATTAACCTTCCTAATCTTTGAAGATCAGCAACATAATTCACTCAAGATACCCGGGGTGGAGGGGCTGGGCAGGAACTAGCCACAACATCACTCAGTAGATTCTATTCCTTTAGCTCTTCAGACTCAAAGATTATAATGTTTGTGGTATCTTATAAACTCCTCAAGAGCAGAACTCTCATCTCCCTCAGTGATATGTTATGGACAGTTAATAAATATTTATTGGATAAATTAATAAATTAGTGTTATTCTTTCTGTGATTCTCTTTTATATTCTGACTAGGTGAAGACTGCCTTTTGGAAGCTCATTAAATGTCCTTTATCTGTTTATGGTTTGACTCTCCTTTAACCCAGAGAATCTGGATTCATTCTACACCATTCTACACCACTGGCTCTACATTAGACTACACCTTCCTATTTCACAATACTTCATAGATATGTGTTATTGCTTGATGTATTATGTTTGGAGATTATAATGCTAGCATTATTTCTCTGAATATCACAGGGTTTGAAGGACTCTGCTTCAGGATGCTCTCTAACATGTGCTGGTGTGAAAGGCCTTTCATGAGCTAGCTTTTGCCATACTCTAGGATTGTGTCATGACTGTTGACAATTCTGCCAACATTCTGCCATTTAGTTTGCAATTTCCTTAGTATTCTCTAGTTTACATCTCTTTGATCCATTTGTCTTACAGTTTTTTCTACCTGCCCTTTTCTACCTGGTCTACCTTTGGGACTCATCTTGAGATTCTGAAATGTTTAATATGAATATTCTTGTGTTACTTTATTCTTTAGTTCAAATGGAATATTAATGGCAAATAATACATCTCTTTCAAACTCCAATGAACAAATTTCTTGCCTATTGTTTTAGCACAAAATTTTGAAATTGCTCCACTATTTTATAACAGTTTTCACTTTCACAGCTAATATTTTGTGTCACCATAACTGATCCATTCACTAAGGATTTCCTATCATTCCCTATAATGGAAACACCTCAGAAGCAGTAACCTTGTTCTATCCACTGATGTATTTCAAGTTCCTAGAACAGTGCCTGGCTCATAAGATAGGCACTCTGCCATTTTGTTGTTGTTGTTGGGATGAAGGAATGTATTTATAGCTTCTATATCCATGCACATCTAGTTGAAAAGTCCTCACAGGGTTTTTTTTTTTCTTATCATTTTCTCTTATCCTTGTTTCTTCTTTTTCTTCCTCATATTAAATATTTTATGCACTTATATATGCTATGTTAAAAAAAAACACCAACTTCATCTCTTTTCACTTTCCAATCTGTTTTATACACCACAATTTCTACTTTCAAAAATATTTAAAGTTCCCATTCTACCAATATGTCTTATTGGAAGCCAAAGCCTTCTATAATTTGGCCCAATTAACCCAGCTCTAATGCAACTTGGCTGTCTACTCATCATTTCTGAACAAATTTTCTTTACACTCTCCTGCCTTATATCATCCATTCATATTCTTGACCTCTCATAGAATGCTCCCTTTTCTTCTCTATACGTCCCTACCCATGGGCATCTTACACTACATTTAGGTCCCACATTTATCTTATTTCCTCTAGAAGGCCATCCCTGATTATTCCAACAGCCCCCCAAACAATGAGAGCAATCACAATTTTAAGGCGAGGAAAAACTAAAGGAATGTAAGACTTCTTTTTACAGAGAACAATGCATATCCACATCTGCCCAATATCCGAGAGTCAAAAATGCCTCTAGTCTTCTGTGCCATTCACAAACTAGCTCATATCTTCGTGGTATCAGCTGTTTTTCTCTTCAACTAGATTGTAAATCCTTGGAGGGTAATGTTGTGAGCATGTGTACATTTCCATATAAGTGCTACAATGTCTTGATTAGAGCTTAACATTTAAAAAAATCAAAAATCTGTAGCTTTTTGAAGTCCTTCTTAAAAACATTTTCAATAAGATTATTAACAACTAAGTTTCTACATTTTTCTACTCATGCTACCTACTGCAAATATACGTGTGTTCACAAATATACTTTTAAGAATCTCCAAATGATATTTAATTCCATTTCAATTTGGGAAATTCCAAAAACATAAATATAATTTTTATAACACTTTGATTACATAGGAAAGAAAAAAAAAATAAAGCAATCCTCTGAAGAATTCTGTGCCTTAAGTTGTTCCCTATCTTCACTTGCCTTACTCTTTCTTCTCCAGAATCAGCCATGTGTGTGTGTGTGTGTGTGTGTGTGTGTGTGCACGTCCTCAGTATGAAAACAAATGGATATATCTCTGAAGTCAAAATTGTAGTCAAATGCTTATGTGCCAAAGTACAAAAATGTGATGAGGGCTAGAGAAGGAAATCAGAAAGAGAGAAAAGATCTCCAGGAAAGAGAAAAATAATTTTGTCTTTAAAAGTTTCATAGTAACATGTAAAGAAAATATGTTTTTAAATCCCTAATGGATTTATTTTATGTTATGAAATACTCCTCTCTAAAAGAAACTAAAATCCTTTTTCTATTATAATTCGTTTCTACAATCTTGTCTTTGCTATTAAAAATATGAAATATTGTAGCTTTTTAATATACAGCATCCAATTTGTAGAGAATTCGTGGAATCAAAGATAAAGCAAATTTCAAAGGAATAGGTAACCATATTAGGTTTCTTCTGCAAGACTATGCTTGTTTCACTCAGATTCTCCAGAGGAAATAAACACATTTAGAATATACAAAGAACCATTCATCATTTTGTTGAAAGTATAAATAATCCACTAGGGGGAAATGTGGGGAGAAAAACCCAAGAGCAATATGTGACTCTGGAATACAAAATTAGTTTGGACAAATTATTTGAAAACATACTGTAAAAAATTATCCTTTGCTCTCCATAGACTGAACAAAATGACATAGAGAAAAATTCACATTTTTGGCATCCAATAGAACACTCCCCCTAGAATCACAGGATATATGAACTAACCTTTCATCAGGACAACTAATCATTTCTTAATCTGCATCATTCTCTAACTTCAACAAAATATATTCACATTTTTAGGACTCTCCAAATGGATATATCATGGACTCAAAGATAGAATGAGACTTTCAAATGTCAAAAAGTGATTTCCAGGTGCTACCCACAAAAGGCATACAAATAACAAGAGTCAACTATTCAGAATGAGTCAAACGTGTGTATCAGCCACTGAAATGGCTTTAAAATTCTTTTAGCTGTTGTGTTTGGACTGTTTGTCTAATCTATGGACCCATGTGGACTGTGTGGTATGGTATTTTTATCAGAAGTCCCAAAGTTTCTACGCCTGAAGATTAGTAAGTCTCCTGGAATGAGAAGTTCTGTCCAAATTTTGCTAACTCAAGAGAGGATTGGGGGTCACAACAATTCTTGTGCCTCCAAATAAGAATTTGAAATCTTAGATTCTTTTAACACTTACGTGCCTGAGCTTACAATACATCCAGGCTAATTTGGCATGCCGGGCAAGAACTGGATTGGCCTCATAAAACCAGAGGAAATAAATTCTAGATCCACTCCTTCCCTTACCTACCTCAAACCACACTTCTAATCCAAACCCCAATTACCGAGCATTTGCTTTTGTTTATAATGGTAGTACTTACCATTTCTGTTATGAACTATTTATGCATATAGTCTTTAATTTTAAAATATATTTAACAACCATTTACTATCAGCCAGGCATTATTCTAAGCACTTTACAAATATTATTTCAATTGATCCTTATTATAATTCTACGAGATGCTATACCATTATTTTCTTCACGTTAAAGATAAGAATACTGGGACACAAAGAAGTGGAATAATTTACCCAAAGTCACATAATTTATAAGCAGTAAACCTGCAGTTTGAATC